>SNQJ01S0058442.1:32973-57229 GCA_010110895.2 Picea sitchensis | reverse complement strand
AACATTAAGTTACATTTTAATATTAAATATTAATTAAAAATTTAGTTGATCTTAAAACTAATAAAATGTTTTAACAATTTTCAATCCAAAACAATATACATTATTTGTGTATAAAATGTAATGTATTTTAACATTAAATTTATTGATTTTAAAAATTATAAAATTTTCATAAATTTTGTTAGTATAAATATTGTTAGAATAAAAATATATCTCATAATTTTTATAATGAAATTGAACACTTAATTTCCAAAATGCCAAGAAATGAAAAAACCTCACCTTTGTGATAGTTATAAAAATTGAACCTAAAGAGCACTCTTAAATTGTTCAGTATATTTCTATATTAGATCTTTTTAGTGAAATTGGATAATCAATCTTCAAATTGCTGAGGAATGAAAAAAACTATCCACTTTGTGATAGTGGAAGGATTGAAGCTGAAGAGCAATTTTTAAATTGCCCAACATATTTCTATATTAGATCTTTATAGTGAAATTGAACAATCAACCTTCAAAATGCCAAAGAATGAAAAAACCCATCACCTTTATGAAAAAACTCGTCACATTTGTGATAGTTAAAAGGATTGAAGCTGAAGAGCACTCTTAATTTGCCCAGCATATTATCATATAAGCTCTGGATTGATTCACATGCATAGTCTTAGGCTTTTAGTGATCAAGGTGGTTCTCTATGGTTGTGAAGTGTGGCCCAGTAGTAAATCTGATTTACAGTGGAAACAAATTGAGAAGATTCAAAAACACTTTATTACAAACAAGCTTAAAATTAAAAATTCAGTCCCTTATGATATCATGCTCTTGAAATGGAGGCTGCTCCTATTGAAACATATTGCTATGGTGCAACTCATAAGATATCTTAAAACAATTGAGCAAACTGAAGACACCATTGGCTTAAAAGGTCATACATATTGTGCAAAAGAAAAAAGAGGTGAATACAGCAAAATAGTAAATGGGATATTTGCTTGAACAGGTGCTCTATTAACAATAAAGAGAAAGGGTTTTGTTATGGATAGGTTCCACAAGCTTGGATTAAAAGAAGAGTATTATATGCAGTAACTGACTTTTTCAGAGGGATATATTTAGAGATATTTCTCTAAAATCCAACAAGAAATTGTTAGATCTATATTGATTTGAGTAATTATTCCTATAATCTTAATGTCCCAAAGGTTTTCCAGCTTGCTGAATCCATTTCTACATTCAAAAATAGATTTTAAACAACCAAACATAGTGATTTCCTGAAGATTTATGTCACTAGAATCCGGTGAAAAAAATCATTTTGTAGAATAGTTAACCCCATTTACGATCATCAAAAGACCAATAAAAAACCAAAGAAAGCTGGGGAAGAGAAGGCATATAAAATCATTTTGTAGAATAGTTAACCCTATTTACAATCATCAAAAGACCAATAAAAAACCAAAGAAAGCTTGGGAAAAGAATCATATATAATGCTTTGCACCTCCAGAAAATTGGAAACACAAAAACACTTCATTTGGGTGTCGGACAGCTCTTGAAACACAGTGGAGTCAGCTAGCTCTTGGAATAATTTATTCGGCCTGGAGAATTTGGAGATGCTCATCATAGAGTCTATCAGAAAAAGGGCTGAAATCAGTGTGTAAAGCTGTTTGTCCTATAGAATATTGTTAGCCAAATAATTTCTTTCTATAATGCTCGACAGTAAGGGTCCTGCAAGAAACTACTTATATGCTTGGGCTTTTAGTGATCCCCTGGTTCTTAATGGTTGTTAAGTGTAGGCCAGTAGTAAATCTGATTTACAGTGGAAACAAATTGAGAAGATTCTTCAAAAACACTTTATTACAGTCAAGCTTAAAATTAAAAATTCAGTCCCTTTCAGATATAATGCTAAGCAAAATGGAGACTGCTCCTATTGAAACAAATTGTTAATATGCAACTCATAAGATATCTTAAAAAAATTGATCAAACTGAAAACACAGTTGGCTTAAAAGGTCATACATATTGTGCAAAAGAAAAAAGAGGTGAAAAGAGCAAAATAGTAGATGGGATATTTACTTGAACAGGTGCTCTATGAACAATAAAGAGATAAAGGTTTTGTTATGGATAGGTTCCACAAGCCAACTTCGAATAAAAGGCTAGTGAGAGTATTATATGAAGTAAGTCTGAAAGTCTGAAGGTTCTTGGAAATGACCTTACACAGTAGCTTCTTGGATATATATTTAGAGACATTTCTCTAAAATCAGACAAGAAATTGTAAGAATAGTTTATTTGAGTAATTATTCCTATAATCCTAATGTCTCAAGGGTTTTTTCAGCATGCTGAATCTATTTCTACATTTAAAAATAGATGCTGCTGAATCTATTTCTACACTTAAAAATAGATTTTAAACAACAAAACATAGTGATTTCCTGAAAATTTGTCACTGATGTTAGTAAATAAAGTCATTTTATAGAATAGTTTACCCCATTTGCAATCATCATCAGAAGACTATCAAAAGACCAAAAAAAGCTTGAGAAGAAAAGACATATATGTTTTGCACCTTAAAAAAAAATTGAAAACAAAAAAACAGAAAACAAAAAAACAATTAGTTTGAATGTGAAGTCTTCAAACACTCAAACATAATAGGGATAACTCTTGAGATAATTTATTCAGCATGAAAATTTGGTGACACTCGTAATAGTCTACAATAAAAAGGGCTGACGGCTGTTTGTTCCAAAAACTATTGTTAACCAAATAATTTCTTTCTACACTGCTTGACAACAAGGGCCCTGCAAGATACTACTTACTAGGCTACTTTGTACTATAATACCTGTGTCCTCCAATGCCAGTTGCTGGGCCAGAGCCAATGAATTGTTTTCTCCCCCTGTATAATGCTTACTGTGATACTTGCCATGGCTAAACTGTATAAGCTCAATCCCAGCATTTCCCAGCATATTTTCATGTTAAATTTCACATATAATTTTTTTATAAAAAGACCATTAATCAAATTTNCTTACATAAAAAAAAAAAAAAAACTTCACGTATGTTTTTTTTTTAAAAAGACCATTAACCAAATTTAATATGAAGTTTTTATATAAAAAACCATTTAACTAAACTTATTAGAAGGTAAAGTAAATTTATTATAATGTTTTCAACAATATAATGTTTTTTAAGAAAAATATAAATGGGACTCATTAAATGACTTATTTTAAGAAGACTATTCACCACATACATTAGACTAAGTCTCATTCATTGAAATTAAACATTTGTTATTATGGATTATTGAATATAGATTAAACTTCGTGACGGCAAGCATTCAAGATTCGACATCACACGCTTTCAAATATAAATGGGATTTATGTCCAGCATTCAAAATAGTTTTGGAATCCAAAGACGATGAATGTTCATTATAATGCACAGTACCCCAAGGATTCAAAACTTGAACGGTCAGAAACACCTCCAATCTTGAACTCAATCTTGCGTCTGATTATTAAAAAAACACTCCATTTGCAGCAGAACCACTGTTCAATAAACCAAATAATCATTTATTTAGCTCTAATATAACGTGGTTTCAAATAGCATTCAAAACTTTGGTCAGAAACACCTTCGTCCTTAAACTCAATCTTGTACCTAATTATTAAAAATCACTCTATTTACAGCAGAAACACAGTTCAATCAACCAAATAATCATTTATTTAGCTCTAATATAAGGAGGTTTCAAATAGCATTCAAAACTTTGGCCAGAAACACCTCCATCCCTAAACTCAATCTTGTACCTAATTATTAAAAACCACTCCATTTACAACAGAACCACAGTTCAATCAACCCAACAATCATTTACTGAGTTATAATATAACGTGGTTTCAAATAGCATTCAAAACTTTTAACGGTCAGAAACACCTCCATTCTGAACTCAATCTTGTATCTGATTATGAAAAAACACTCCATTTACAGAAGAACCACAGTCCAGCCAACAAAATAATTACTTATTAAGCTCTAATATAATGTGGTTTAATTTACCATTCAAGCTTTAAGGCTAGAAACACCTCCATTCTGGAACTCAACCTTGCACTCCACTTACAGAAGAACCACAGTTCAACCAACCAACTATCCACTTATTAAGCTCTAATATAGTGTGGTTACAAATAGAATTTCTTACAAACTGATAAATTGTTTCAAATATAGTATGATTGTCACAATATCATTGAAACCAGCCATTGAAATGGGACTAGGAACATCTAATTCGAAGGAAAGTAAACCGCATTGATGACATATGAAATGCAGCATGTACGCACATATAGAAAACTATAACAAGCCGTACGCTGAATCAGATCGAGACACGCATCTTCTTTACGATGGGAAGAAATAGCTTGTGCTGACAGTTAGGGCAATTAATAAGAACGAGAACCCAGGAAGAAAAATAGCTTCATTGTCGCTTCAAATCCAATATTAATTTCAAAAGAATACTGAAAAGACATACAGCTGTTCAGGATGAACATAATGAGAAAGACGTAAACGATTCATTGATGTAACATATAACTCACTGCTGCCATTGCAACACAGCATAGATAACCTAAAATTAAAACTCTTAATATTTTTAAGAGAGCCCATTTTAGTTCTAACTCATATATTGTAATTCAGGCTCATTATCATAAAATAGTAGGGAACATAACGATAGACATAATAAACCGGCTGGCATCATCGTTTATTTATTTAAATGTACTTGCAGAACCCACAAAGCTAGCGTTCAAATCAGTAACAGAGATACAAAAAACGGCCCGTCGCTGCGATAATCACAAAAAGCATCAGTTCCTAGTCTAACTATAGACTCCATCTTAACTTAAACATATCACTACCATGACCAGCCCAGTTTTGATCGTCATCAGACCCCATTAGTGAACCCTGCAATTTCAAAAACAGAATAAAGACGTTAGCCCATAATCAAAACGATATACTAGAACAATATTTGTTAAACCTAACAACCAAAACATAACTCCCACAGCGAGTTCACATCAAAAGAACAATGAAAAGGGACAGTGGATTGTAGGCATACTTGGAACAGTCGACGTTAGGATTGACTGGCACGTTGAGGTCAGTAACCTTGCAGAGACCTGGGAGATTGACAGCCTTCGCCAGCTTCACCCCATATGACTTAGCTTGGGTCTTGAGGCAGTTACAGACAGACTGCCTATCAGGGGTGGCTTTCACTTGTGAATCCAGCTGACGAATCGAAGGGCAGCAGGCCGGAGCAGGGGTGGCTGCATTTCCTATGAGGTATCCTGCGCATGGAGTCATAGCAGTCACCACTTGGTTGCATGTTACTGCACCTTCGACTCTCCCAGCAGCCCACACACTAATCACTGCGACAACAAACCCAACCACAAACACCGCCTTCACCATCACAGTCCCAGCCATTTCTCACACCTCTCTCACTCTCAAAGAAAACCAACTTGAATTATCAGCAAAATTTCCTTGTTACTTGAACGATGACTATCAAAAGATCAGTTGCTCAGAAGCTATGGGGATTTCCCATTAAATAGAAGAAGCTACCCAGACTGTCCAATGTAAGGCATTAAATATCTCACCAGACCTACGCACGGAACACGGTGAGGTGTTCCTGAACTTTTCGTATAAGTTCATATCTCATCAATAATTTGCGCAGACATGCTACCCATACGGTCCAATGACCAATGTATGGCATTAAACGTTTCACCAGATCTATGCACGGAACCTGTAAAAAGTCTTGTCTCATTAATAATTTTCTCCAGACTTGCCATAACTGTTGACAGACATCAGTTGAGTGAGATGAAGAGTAATTAATATGCACGCCGTGGTAGACTGATTAATGTGGTCAGTTGAGATATATATTATTGATTTTAAATCAATCCAGCTCCTATGGTAAATATTTCAACATGTCGTGTCTCATTAATAATTTAGATTTGTCATTATTGTTGATAAATATCAGTTGGATAACATAGAAAGAAAAAAAATTGCATTTTGAAGTAATCTCAAACAGATTTATATTTTTGTGAACTGCAATTATAGTTACTTACCGGGGTAAGCCAATTAGGCAGCAAAAAGTCAGTTTTTCATGTAAATTTTTGGGTTTGAATTTGGTTAGATTTTCAAGGATAGTCTGAGTTTAATATGGATCAAAGTTTTGTGTATTTCAGAATTTTACTTCAGGGATTTTGTCCCATTTTAAACCAACCAAATACTCAAAAAATCGATCAAAGTTCTGGATTGATCAAAAATTTAAAAACTGGCAGTTGGAAAATCTGTAGGAAATGTAACTAGAGAAGGAAGATTGCTCGCCAGTTAACCCACTCCTATAGTTACAGATATGATGAAGAATCTGTTTTGTGGACAGTACTTATTACTCTAGTTTTGATGATGTAAAAGAGAATTAAAATGTTTTTCCAGCAGACAAATTATTGTAAAAGACTTGTTATATTCACTAATATAAGTTTTTTTTTTCATTATTAAAAACAAATTGAGATATATATTTATGATATAGAACTAATTTAAATTTATGGATCTAATGTTTCTAGAAAAAATCATCCCGAAAAATCATATCATAAACTAATGCTTTCTAAATTTCTAACTAGTTTTTAACAAAAACTGAAAAAAATCCAAAAAAAAATAACCTACTTCAATCTATACAATATTAATTCTTTAAATAATAAATTCATTCTTTAAGTGATAAATTCATATTGACAACTTCAACAAAAACATTCACATTAATTTTTAAGTATAAATTCATATTTATCACTTCAACAAAAACATTCACACTTATTATAATATAAAATAGTTTTAGTACTCTCTATAAAATAGTTTTGACACTCTTGAATCTTACCATTGATGTATGGTTAAAACCTTCAATTGTGTAGCTTGGTTGTAAGTGGTATCTTATATAGAATGGTATGTTTGGAAATTTTGAAGTGCTATACCATATTTTATTAATGATATGAAAATTTTGAAGTATTATATTATATTTTATTAATGATATGAAAATTTTGAAGTGTTATGGTTGATGATAAAATTTTTAAATTAATAGTGTTGTTTGAGTAGGTTTAATGGTTAAGAACATGTTGTTTAATATTTAACTAAGTTATTAATTCTTATTAGTACTTAGTTTTCAATGCTAACTACACACCATTTATAGTTTACTTTGTAGTTTATATAATGTTTCACTTTGCAATTTGAATAAAGTCTTAGTTTAATTGTTCTAAGTTTTGGTCCTATTTAGATGATATTTTTTGTTTATTTTTGTTCAAATTCAAACAAAAAATTGTTAGATCTGCATTTTTGAGTGGTTAATTATGTGCCCCATGATTTTTAGATTCATCAAATTCATTTCTGCATTCAAAAATATAATTTAAATAACAAAAAATTATGACTTCTTACAAATTTATGTTATCAAATTCTCAAAATAAACCAAAACATAAAACAATTAATTAAACAACACCTTTTTAATATTTTAATAAATAAAATCATAGTTTCTACTATAGTAGAGTGTAAATTTTAAATTCCATCCATAATAATATTATGAGAATAAAATATTAAAAACCTACCTCAAAAGAGGGCGCCAACTCCTTAAGGCGTGCCTACCTAACATGCCTCTCTTTCAAAACAACCAGTCAAAGTTTTGGTCGGAAACATCTGCTTTTAAACTTTTAGTTCGTAAAGTCAATATGATGAAATGACACTGATGTTGTTAGTTTGCTAACATGTGCTTTGGATGTTTTTTCCAAATGAAAATTTTCACCTTGTATTAAATTTGGAGATTGCCAAATAGATACAATTCTGTGTCTAAATAGAGTGTATGCGCCATGCTCATCCAAGATCCCGAATAATATCCCTATTTATATCATTAAATAGGTAGGTCTATACTAAGCAAATCTGGTTGTAGTATATCAGCCCGTCACCAAATGAAAAAGCAAAATTGGTTGTAGTAAATAACAGCCCATCTCCATACAAATGAAAGTTCTAAAACTACAAGCAGAAATAGAAGAAATGTGAAAACAGTAAATGACAAAACATCAGGCAATGAGCTAGAATAGAGGAATGCGGTGGGTTTGGCTCTCAAGTCCATCAGTCCAGTGATAATAGGACAATACCCTAGTGTGTTTCAGAAGAACTTTTTTGGATAGATAATCAACCTTTGTATTGTGCTCTCTGAAAATATGTGATAATAGGACAATACCCTAATGTGTTTTAGAAGAGCTTTTTTGGATAGATAATCAACCTTTGTATTGTGCTCTCTGAAAATATGTGATAATAGGACAATACCCTAATGTGTTTTAGAAGAGCTTTTTTGGATAGATAATCAACCTTTGTATTGTGCTCTCTGAAAATATGTGATAATAGGACAATACCCTAGTGTGTTTCAGAAGAGCTTTTCTGGATAGATAATCAACCTTTGTATTGTGTTCTCTGAAAATATATGATAATAGGACAATACCCTAGTGTGTTTCAGAAGAGCTTTTTTGGATAGATAATCAACCTTTGTCTTTGTATTGTGCTTTGTGAAAATATGTGTAAAACTGATTTAATTGAAGGGGATAGATCAATGATTATATCCTTCTAATATTCCAAGGTGGTTGCTTGTAACTTTTCTTTTCTATTTAATGAGTCAATAATAATTTTGGAATCTATTCTTATATGTAAATCCAAAATATTATGGCAAGAGGCCAAAAATAATGTAATCCAAGCCAATAATAATTTTGAAATCTCCTTTCTCATGTGTTTTGGATGTGATGCAACCAGATTTTTAATTTTTCAATCTCAATAATCAATAGTCTAAAACCACGATGTGTATTGGGAAGATAGAAAAGGGATTGTATGAGTGAAAAATGTTATGTTTGAATATGAAAAGGAAAAATAATAATAATAATTTATTAAAATAAATGAAAATATGATTGAATTTAATCAAATTTTTTCGATTAAATTATAATTTATTTTAGATTTTTATAATTGTAAAAATATGTGTATTGCCTATTACTTCTTTATGTGTTTGTAACAACTTTGATAAAGAAATTTATTTTACATCTCTTATCTTGTATTTCTTGCCTTTGGTAGCCTCAATTAAGGGTTTTGAACTTTTCCTTTGGAAGGTTCATGGTTCCATGATCTAAAAAGGGGGTTTATGGGGTTTATTCTCGGGGTTTATTAATCCCTTCTAAACTTTTTAAAAGATGGACATTGGTAATCACCTTTGTAATCCCTATGGGAAGTTAGGACTCGTTTTTTGGTCTTTGTCTTTATATTTTTATATCTAGTTGGTTATGTGGATATTAGTTGGTTATGTGGGTATTGGTAAAAAATAAAGTGAGGAAGGGGGTTTATTCTAGAGATTTATTAATCTATTTTATATTTTTTAATCTCTTCTAAATTATTTTGAAAGATGCACATCAGTAATCACCTTTCACCTTTGTAACCATGATGGGAAGTTTGGACTTGTTTTTTTGGTCTTTGTGTTTATATCTAATTGGTTGTGTGGGTATTGGTAAAAAAATGTGAGGTATATAAGTTCCAATTTGTTCTTCCTATTTTTCATTGGTTTTCTTCTATAACAGCGTATTGGGTTGATATTACTTCCTTAATGTGTGATGTGCAAGGAGCTTTTTATGGAAGTTTCCATTTATTGGAAATGGTGTATCTTTTGGAAAGGATTTTATGTAATGTATATGTGGATGGTTATTTACAAGATGCGACAAACATGATGTTCTAATTAGTTCTAAATTTTGTGTTTAATTTGAATGTTTTTACTTATTTTGAACGTTTTTTTATTTGTGGTTGTGGAGAGGACTTTAGTGTATGCTATTAGCCAATTATGTGTGTGTGTAATTGTCTCCTTATTTTATGGATTCATTCTCATAGGGTGGACTCTTATTTAATGTATACTAAATAAGAGATCACTCTGCTTGAGAACGCATTAAAGTAACGAGAAATTATATATGTTTGTCTGTGTGTGTGTGTGTGTGTGTGTTCGATAAACATGATATTTCCACCTAAGTCGAACACCTTAAACAATTGCCCACACAAATAGATCAAAGATCAGTACACCAATGTATTACATGGTTTATAATGCTTAAAAAGAGAAACAATCTAAGACCCTATCCAACAAACCACTTAAGGATATATATTAGTGAAAAAGGAAAAAAAAAATGCATATGAGTTTCTTACAATTGATCGTTAGTAAATGAAGGCTATGTGCTCTTTAAATAGAGATCATGGATCAATTGGGTGTTAAGCAATGGATCAATATAGTTGTTAGTATCAAGGAGAATATGAACTGTCAGATCACTTTATATTTAGAACATATCGTGACCATTAGATTAAATAACTACAAATGCATACCAATGAAACACACTTTACCTAAAGACACATTAGACTAGGTTGATGTTAACTCACTCCTAATTGTATAAATATCCTAACATCCCCCCTTAAGAACAACTTGGGATATGATTGAAGGATATACAAAGGTGATATAGTAGGAGAAAGAAGGAGTCACTAGAGCCCATCACAACCCCCCTTAATGACAACTTCTTAAACTCCTAGCATAAATCAAAGACTGGAAAACTTTGCTTTTGTAAGAGACTTTGTGAAAAATGCCTACAAATTGATATAGGGCAGAAGAGCACTTCAAGAACATGATCTTGAATACTATTTTTTATGAAGTGCATGTGTATTTCAATGTGATTGTTGTATTGATGTTGAACTAGATCTTTGGCAAGCTCAATGACACTTTCATTGTCACACTAGAGTGTGGTGGGATGTTGCTACTGGAATCCAAACTCTGAAAGGATCTATTAAAGCTACAATGCTTATTAACTTGCATTAATTGCTTCTTGATACTCTTCTTCTGCTAAAGAAAGTCCAAGACCTTATTGCTTTTGATAAGCCCAAGTGATAGGTCCAAAACCAATACTGAAAACATAACCTGCAATAGAATTTTTTGGTATGTGTTATATTCTTTGCACGGCCAACCCCACATGTTGTGTTGTGCCAGGTGCATGGGGGGGTCATAGGGGGGTGCTAGCACCCCCCCCTGGCAGGGGGTTTGCAGCAAAGGGCACAACCCCCCTGCACAAGGGGTCACAAGGGGGTGGAGCCCTCCTATTTAGGGGATCATAGGGGGCAGAGCCCCTGAAAAAAAACTTTTTGGTGTTTTTGTGTTTATTTTTTAGCGGTTTTTTGGCACATGGTTTTTTCCAATGGTTTTCTAATTTTGGTTAAGGAATTAAGGTTGTTGATTGATACAGGTCAATGGATTAGGGGTTTTGGATGTCGCGAGATCCTATATATTATATTGTAAACAATGAAGATAGATGATGAATAAAGAATTAGAGGTGTGACTCTAAACAAGTTGTTGGTTTTCCCAATTTGGGTTTCCAAGGTAAAAATCTATGTGTATTGTGTGTGTGTGTGTGTGTCATTGTATATTTTATGTTTTTATTAAGAATCCATTTATAGCAATTAATTGTACAAGGTTAAAATCTACATTTGGTATCAGAGTAGTTATTGGCTTCACGGGGGAGCCTTTGTGGTCAGGGGTTTGGCTCAGGTTTGTGATAAACCTTATTACAGTAGGAGCTCTTTAGTATTGATTCTTCAAGTGAAAAGAAATGACGAGTAGTTCAAGGGTAGAGATCGAAAAATTTAATGGGAAACATTTTGAGTTGTGGAAGCTCAAGATGGAAGATCTATTGGTGGACAAAGATCAGTGGATCATTATGGATCTAGGTATTGCACCTACAGGAATGTCAACATAAGACTAGGCAAAGTTGGATCGGAAGGCGAAGAGCAGAATCTGGTTGTGTCTCTCAGATTCAGTATTATTGAATGTGTCAGGGGAAGCTACAACCAATGCATTATGGGATACGTTAAGGGCTTTGTATTAGTCAAAGTCCCTGGTAAACAAATTGTTCATGCGGAAAAAGTTGTACAACCTGAGGATGAAAGATTGAGACTTAGCGACAGAGCATCTGAATGCCTTCAATAATGTGGTAAGTCAACTATTATTCATTGGTATTAAGATTTATGTTGAATATAAGTGTATTGGTTTGTTGTGCTCTTTACCAGACTCGTGGGATAGTTTGGTTGTGGCCATAGGTAGTAATGCAACTACTTTAAGCTTCGATGATGTGGTCTCATCCTTGTTCTGACGAGATGAGGTGGAAGAACATGAAAGGACAGAGAACAAATGCCTTATATGTAAGAAGATGCCCCTAGGAAAGAAATAGATCTAACTCCTCAACTAGGAGATCTAAATCTAGGGGAAGATCTACATGTCTCAAAAAATTTGTAAAGGTATATTGGAGATGTGGAAAATAAGGGCATTACACGAAACAATGTAGATCCAAAAGTGTTGAGAGATGGAAGGGATCTCATGATGCTCCTTCTATAGAAGCAAAAGTCTCTGCGGACGAAGGAGGGGATGTGTACTTGGCTTATTCAAGCACCAATGCAGATCATGAGGCATGGCTAATCGAATCATGTGCATCCTTTCATATGACTCCCCATAGGGAGTGGTTCTGCGAATATGAAAGGTTTGATGGAGGTGACATTTTTTCTAGGAGATAACTTGAAATCCAAAATCGTAGGACAAGGAAAAGTCAAGTTGAAGCTCATGGATGGAAGGATTAGAACACTCCCTAGTGTTCTACACATCTCAGGATTGGCTAGAAATTTGATTTATGTAGGCAAGATGGACGATGCAGGGGTAAAAATAGTGTTTGAAAAGGGAACCTACAGGATGGTTCGAGGAGCAATGGTGTTTTTAAAGGGAGTTTGGGTTGGAACTTTGTATAAGTTGTAAGGGAGCATTATTAGTGATGGGTGCAATAGTTCCTTTATTCTTGAGATTGGAGTTGAAGAAGAAAAAACTCCTACAACCGCTAGAGTAAAGACTATGTTTTGGCATAAAAAACTGTGGCATTTTGGAGAGAAGGGCCTTTGTGTACTACATGCTAAAGGTATGGTTGAAGGCATGGCCAATTGCTCTGGATTTTGACTTTTGTGAACATTGTTTATATGGGAAACAAAATCGTGTTATATTCTCCTCTAGTGCTACGAGAGTAGAGGGGATTTTACAATTAATGCACAATTATGTGTTTGGACCTGTGTCGATTCCATCACTAGGAAAATTTGTGTACTATGTCTCATTTATAGATGAATTCTCAAGGAATGCATAGATTTATTTCCTCGAGAAGAAATATGAAGTCTTTGACAAATTCAAAAAGTTTAAGGCTCTTATGGAGAATCAGAAATAGAAGAGAATTAATGTGTCAATGACAGATAATGGTGGAGAAATATGCAAAAATGAATTCGATGAATTGTGTAAGAAGTGTGGTATAGCAAGGCATAAAACTACTCCATACACACCTCATCATAATGGAGTTACATAAAGGATGAATAGGATGTTGATGGAAAAATCAAGGTGTGTGCTTAGTGGTGTCGGGTTAGGACAATAATCCTGGGTAGAGGAAGTGGGTATTGCATGTTACATGGTCAATCGATCACCCTCGTCAAAATTGAATGACAAGACTTTGCACGAGGTATGGACTGGTAAGAAACCCTCTCTTACACATCTCAGTGTTTTTGGTTGTGATGCCTATGTTCACATTCCAAAGGAAAAAATGAGTAAGCTAGATAAAAAAAAAGGCTTAAAATTGTATCTTTACTGGTTATAAAGATGGTATGAAAGGTTATAAGCTTTGGAACCTAGAAACTAAGAAGGTAGTGTATAACCGAGATGTGGTATTTAGAGAAACCAAAGATCTTTCAAACAAGAATTCCTACCAAGGGAAGAGGAACCGAAGAAAATAGAGTTTGAATTGAAGGATAATGAATCAAACTATAGGGAAGAACAAGAATCAGGAGAAGAAGAGCCTCATACTCTAGTATTGAGGAGATCAATTTGAGAAAGAAGGCAACCTGAAAGGTATACTCCACCTGATTTCCATTCAAATTTTGCTTTGTTTATTACTAATTGTAATCCTAGAATTGTTAAAGAGGCAGTCGATTCAAAGGATGACAAACTTTGGAAAAAGACCATGGTGGAAGAAATGGTAGCACTAGACAAGAATGAGGTTTGGGATCTAGTGGAGTTGCCAACTAGAAGAAATCCCATTGGCAGTAAATGGGTGTTTGAGAAGAAGTTGAATGCAGAAGGAAAAATGGAGAAATACAAAGCTCATCTACTAGCAAAAGGTTATTCCTAGGTAGAGGGAATTGACTTTGGTGATTTTTTTTCTCTTGTTGCCAAGTTGACTTCTATTAGATTTATTTTATTTGTTGTTGTTGATTTTGATTTTGAAGTAGAGAAAATGGATGTGAAAACAACATTCCTACATGGGGATCTAGAAGAATAAATCTACGTGAAGCAACCGAAAGGCTTTGTAATGAAGGGAAAGAAAGAGTTGGTACGCAGGATGAAAAATCCCCCGTATGGGTTAACACAATCACAAAGGATGTGGTATCAAACACTTGATACTTATATGTTGGGACTTGGCTTCAGAAGGAAAAAAGATGATAATTGTGTGTATTTCAAATTAATCGGTGATAATCTTATTTATTTGGTCTTGTATGTGGATGATATGTTGTTGATAGGAAATGAAAAGGAGATTATCCAAGATGTTAAAACTCAGTTGTCCTCTAAATTTGACATGAAGGATTTTGGTGTCGCAAATTTCATTTTGGGCGTAAAAATTAAAAGAGATCAAGAAAACATGAAACTCTAGTTAAATTAGAGGAAATATGTCAAGACAATATTGTAGAGGTTTAATATTCAAAAATGTAAACCGATTGGGGTTCCTATTCATGTGGATGTAAATTTATCTACAGATCAGTGTTCCAAGACACAAGAAGAGGAAGAGGACATGTCTCATGTTCTGTATGCTAGTGTGGTTGGAAATTTGATGTATGCAATGGTATATAGTTGACCAGAAATTTCACATGCAGTGGGAGTTTTGAGCAGGCATATGTCAAAACTAGGGAAGGAGCATTGGACCTCAGTAAAGAGGGTTTTCATGTATTTGTGTAGTACTACTAGTTATGGATTGTTCTACCAAGGAAGACTATGATTGGATAAAGTGTTGGACATACATGGGTTTTTTTTATCCAGTCTGGGTTGGAGATATGGATCATAGAAGATATACAAGTATGTATGTGTTTAACTTGTTTGGAGGAGCAATCAGTTGGTTGAGAAAAAAACAGTCTATAGTGGTACTCTTAAGTACAAAAGTTGAATACATGGAAACCACTCATGCAATAAAGGAAGTAGCATGGTTACAAAGGTTGTGTTGAGGTATTGGGTTGGTACAACAAGTTGTAAGGATAGATTGTGACAGTTAAAGTGCAATATTCCTAGAAAAGAACTTGACTTATCATTCAAAGACAAAGCATATTGATGCTCAACATCACTTTGTGAGAGACATGGTTGAAGACTGCAAGAAGATGTTTTCGATGAAGGTGGACACTTTGAAGAATGTTGTAGATTCATTGACAAAGTCTATGAGCACTGAGAATTTATCTTGGTGTAGAGAAACAATGGGCATTGTTGCCCTGAATTGTTGACTATGTAATCATGTGACCCATTGTATGCAAAGAAAACAACAAGTGGGAGATTGTTGGGTATGTGTTATATTCTTTGCATGACCAATCCCACACGTTGTGTTGTTTCGGGCGTGCAGGGGGGTGCAACCCTCCATGCCCGGGGTATCACAGGGGCCAGAGCATTCAAAAACGTTTTTTTTGGTGTTTTTTGCGTTCATTTTTTAGCGATTTTTTAACACATGGTTTTCGTTGATGGTTTTCTAATTTCGATTAAGGAATTAGGGTTGTTAACTAATCCGGGTCATGGATTAGGGGTTTTGGATTTCGTGGGATCATATATATATTGTATTGTAAACAATGAAGATAGATGATGAATAAAGAATTAGAGGTGTGGCTCTAAACAAGTTGTTCGTTTTCCCGGTTTGGGTTTCTAGGGTAAAAATCTATGTGTAATGTGTGTGTATGCCATTGTATCGTTTTTGCTTTTATTAAGAATCCATTTGCAGTAATTAATTGTACAAGGTTAAAATCTATAGACTTTCGATCATCAAGGTTGCTAGCCTAATCAAAATTAGTGAAACCAACCAATAAATGAGTCCCCCTTGAACTGTAATGTATCCCAGAGTGAATTGTACCTTGGATATACTGAAATATCCTTTTTGTTGCTTTCCAATGGCTCTCATGGGGTGTTTTCATATACCAGGCAACAATATCAACATCAAAGGAAATATTAGGACAAGTATAAATCAAATACAAAAGGATACCAACTAACTGAAGACATAAAGTGGCATCTAGTTCAAGTGTAGAACATGTGGCAGAAAGCTTGACTCCAAACTGGAAAGGAGATGGGGTTGGTTTACTTCTTCCATGTGAAAGTGGCACGGACGGTCACATGCATACTTAGACTAGGAAAGATAAATTCCTTCCTTGGTTTACAATACTTTAAGGCTAAGGAAATAATGCAAATATACTAAGTCTATCATTTCAAATTTATTCTTAAGGCTATATTTCACATGGTTTAAAAGTTTGGGGTTACCACTAGTGAGAATAATTCCATCAACATAAAGAACAAGATGTATGAGATGGTTAACTATTTTCTTGGTTGAGACATTGGGGTCATAATAACATCTAGAAAAGGTGGTGTCAAGAAGAAAATTATCTACTTTAGCATACTAAGCCCAAGGAGCTTGCTTAATACCATAGAAAGATTTATTAAGGAGAGGGACAAGGCTGGAGGCATTCTAAACATAGCTAAGAGGTTCTTCCATGTGAATTCATTTTTTCAAATATCCATGCAAGAAGGAAGATTTAACATCCAACTGGATGGATCTCCCATTTATGTGAGGCAACAAGGGCTAGAACAAGGAATATGGAATTTATTTTGGCTATGGGGGTTAAAGGTTTCAACATAGTCAATACTTTCAACTTGAGAAAATCCGTTGGCAACTAATCAAGCCTTGTGTCTTTCAATACTTCCATATGATGCATACCTAGTTCTATACATGCATTTACATATGACAAGTTTTCTTCCTTTCAGAAGAGGTACAAGATCCCAAGTATCGTTTGTTGATCTCCTCAAACCAAAACTTTGTTCGATTCTTCCTTGGGAAAAACCATGGGTTGAACGATAACATTGTTGACAATGGTTGAGAATGTAGTTCGGTAATTCTGTTAATTCAATCTTTTCTGACATAACACTTGAATGTTGTTGGTTTTGTTGGAGAGAGAGATACACCTAGAAGGAGGTCATGATACTAACATATTAAACACCCCATAGGAGTTCCCAATCGTTGGTTTTGTAGAGCTTAAGGTTCTATCCCAAACCATGACTCAACGCTTGGTATTTCCTCAAACCACAGATCTATGGTTACTTACGAAAAAAAAATCATGATTCTTGGTAGGTTTACCATTTTTTGGTTTTGGTATTGATGGCTTGCTTGGACAAATGGTTACAGGTGTGAAAACCCCCCATCGTTTTGTGAAAACGTGATAATGGGTGAGTCAGGAATCCACCCAAAATAGAGAATATATGTTCATTATTTCAAATCGGCGTTAAATCTGTGGTAAACCCGCCTCTTGCTTAGTGAAATTTTGCCCTCTTCGTTGGTTGAACTAACTCTTCATGTGGCTTCCATTTCACATCAGAGTTAATGTCATGTCCTTATGGTTACCGATGGACGTCGACAAATTTCTTCTTAAGACTGTCGATGGAAATTGACGAAGTTCTTCGCAATATCTTCGATGGCTTCAAAGCATCTCCCTTTAACTTCCCCAGTGAACATCGACGAAGTTCTTCTCACCTTTGTCGATGGACCTCAGAGTATTTTTTCTCAAGTTCTCTGATGACTTCGAAGAACTTTGTTTCAAGATCTTCGATGAGCTAAGAGTAGTTCCTATCAACCTTACCAATTACTTCGAAGGACTTGGTTGCATATCCTCCGATGACTTCATAATGATTTATTCTATCTCCTCCGCAGACATTCAGTAAAGTTTCGTTCAATATCTTTGATAAGCTTCGATATACTTTTTGTTAAATGTTCCAATGGTCTCGTCAACCTCAATGTTAACTTTGTCTATGGTTAATTCTTTTTGTAAATATTAAGTTTGAATAGTTTATATTTTAAATAAAATAAAATCATTCAAAATTAATATATTAAACTTTAAAATAACTTCTAATGAAACCAATATTTGCCTGGAGCAACTTTGTGCGTAGGTGAGAACCATAGTAAACCTATGCCAACATCATTGTTGGAGGATTCAAAGACTGATACCTTGCCCATATGACATAGAATTGGAGTGTCATATTTTTTGCGCTGTGAAGTACGTGAAGAGGCTCTCTCGGAGAGCCAACTACTCGTGCCATACAACATTTCATTAGTGTAAATACCAATGCAACCAGTTCGGGTGAGAAAGCCTAGGTGATTCGTTCTAGCACTTTCGAATGTCAAATTTCAATTCTGTGAGTTGCATTGGAATCACAATTGTAGAAATCATTTGATTGGCCTGTGTTCGGGAAAAAAAATCATTTTGACGGACGCCAAAAAATTGCTCTAAAAGGTGTTTTTTAATGAAAGTTTGGGTCTCACATTCAATGTTGTTTTTCCCAAATTCAATTCTGTCAGTTTCTGTGCCATCTATGATATATAGGCTCTTAGTTTATCCATTGAAACTGAGGTTATATGTCAGTATCATAGAATTATAAACTGACAAAAACAACCAACTGATGTTAAGAGCACTTAGTACTGTCTGGGAGTTGAAAGGACCAAATTTCCTTTGTGGTGCATTTTAGAGCCAACGCAAGACCAATAGATGTTGTCGTTAACTCATCTGAAGTTGGATGGCACTTGCATGACCATGTTTTAGCCATAAAATCAAAAGGTACAAAATGAAGGAGTTGGTACAATACGTGAATGTGAGTTACAAACAACACAGGCAAACTCGATTACGAATGTGGTCATGAAGTAGGTCATGTGCGATAGATAATCAATGGCCAACGATATAATTAGGCATGGAGAGCTTAGTCATTTGAAACATTAGGATACTAACTAACAAGTGTAGAAAGAAGGATCCAAGCTGGATGAGGGTAAGATAGGCCTCAAGACAAAGATGGGCCTTGCTGACCAGGTCAGTGTTGGCAAGAGGAAGAAGGTCATCATTGATGCGCTTGGAGATTATGAGGGGCCGACATCTTTTTGTTGGTGCATTGGCGACAGGAGAGGGAGACTTATCAACAAGCAGTGTATCGACGAGGGAGGAACAAACCTCATCGATATGCAGTGTATCGAAGCAAAAGGGAAGAGCGTTGTCAATATGTGATGCATCGACGAGAGTGGGAGGAAGTTATCCGATAAAAGGCATACGTGCGACAAAGATAATCGTGTGGACATCACCGATGTGCTGACGTTAATCACGCGACTTCGTCGGTGAGAAAGACGTGCGTCAGTGAGGTTTAGCGGAGGTGCCCCTACACATTAGCCAAGTTTGAAGGAAGACAAATGATGTATTGGAAAAGAAATCATTGGCGCTTCAATGTGTAGGTGGAGAAAAGGATGCGCTCGTCAATACACTATGTATCAGCACAAGGAGAGCAAACTTGTTGAAGTAAGTATCAACGTGTCAATGTGTTCTAAGGAGGAACTAGGAATGGTAAAACGAGGAGAGCAGAAGGAAAACTTGGACATGGCCATTTGCACGAGAGAGAGAGAGAGAGAGAGAGAGTGTGTGAGGGTTCTAATAGAAAAATTTAAAGGGGGGTCCAATTTCTTATCTTAGGGATACGGTAAGAGAAGAAAATTGGGAGTTTGTTGTGTGTGCGCAATATGCTTGTAGTTGATTTTTGAATTTATTTGCCTTGTTGTTGTGTTCTTATAATTTACATTGTAGGATATATAATTTAATATTGGAGATCTTCTTTAACATTTTCAAGATCTTTAATTTCCTTGATGAAGCCTTGACTCTAAATCTTAAGGCAAGAAATCTATTCATCTTTGTAAAGAATAATATGTCAACTTCCGGCAACTTCTTAATGCCTTATAAAAAGACTAACGTCTCTTTCTCTTCATTAAAATCTTTTTCTCCTTTTTAACTGCTTTCTCTTTTTCCTTCCTTACTTCATTTGGCAATTAAATCCTTCATAGATTTTAAATATTGTTTTTCAATAATTCGTTGAAACGTCGCTTCCTTCACTTCTATTAAAAAGATGTTTTTCAATAACAACCAAAGTGAAAAATGAGATGTTGGTTGATGTAGATAAGTATAGGCTTTACAAACCCAATATGGTAAGAGTTCACTGTAGAAAACTGGAAATAAAAACTGTTTTTTGCGTGTATCTACCCCTATATCTTCTTCGAAATGGGAAAATATGGGTTTTGTTGAAAGTTGGACAATTAATAAGAAAGAGACCTTAACGGGTACATCATATGATGGAAATTTTCTTTATTATTCCCGCAAACTCCCATCACTTGAAAAGAGAGCCCTAAAATCTAAATATTCTATTTTCAAATAGTCATTTGTGCTTAAATTAATGAAAGACGTAAATGCTTGATTGATGGAACATATGATGCATTATTGCACATATCATAAAGAACTAAAATTAAAAACCAATGGCAGTCTTGAGCCGAGAGAGACTTTCTATAGATTAGTATGGGACATATGTGTAATTCCTTCCGTGTTCAATCTGGAGTTGACATACGTTCCCTTTAAAAAAATAATAAAATATTGACTAAATAGAAAAACAATTTCGACTTTAAATTAAATATTAAAAACAAGAACAATAAATATATTTTTCTAGTTCTAATTAGAAATATTATGAAATGTGAAGAATCTCACCATGTTTGTTATGCTATCTGAAATATAGGGAAATATGGGAAAGACTTGCAAAAAGTTGGAAGTGACCTGCAATTTGTAACACATTATAAGCATCAAAAGGTAAAATTTGAAATTATAAGATTTTTTTTTAATTAAATCTTTCAGTTTTTCAACACAATCAATATTTTTATATGTATCTAATCAATTAAAAAGGGATATATATGTTTTCATAATAAAAAATTTGAGCAAATGGTGAGAGATTGCTATGTAGAATCAATAGAAGTCAAGATTAAACATCACCTCCAGTTGAGGACAATTTCAGGGTTTTTTGATGTTATGAAACGTAGAAAACTGCCAAAAGTTATATGAGGTGATGAATTTGGGCACTACAAGGATAAGACCATCTAGTGGAGGTTATAGCAAGATTTTTAGTGTTACAAAATTGTCAAAAAAACCTTCGCAAAAACCTTTGTTTTTGGTAGTGGATGTTTTTACGGAGATTATAATGGAACTTCATTATAACTAAAAAAATATGGGCAGGCAGAGGTTGTAGTGGATGTTTTTCTAGGCGGTGCGCTTCATGGTTTATATGCACCAGTGTGTTCTCAAAAATAAAGCATCAATGCTTACATTTCATTGAAAGCACCGGGCGAGTCCTAAAATATTGGGGCACTGATGCGTTTATAAAAAATAATGCCCCGGTCTGTTAATAACAACAATGCATTGGTCAAATCTATGATACCATGCACCGATGCATTCTCAAACTTAAATCATTGGTGCTTAAGTTTCACAGAAATCCCTAGGGTTGTCCAAAAAATATTGGGGCACTAGTGCTTTTATAAATCATAATGCATTGGTCTTTTAATAACAACAATGCACTGACTGAATCTATGATACCATGCACCGGTGCTTTAAAATACAAACATGATCGGTGTAGGAAATTCAGAATGCACCGATGCGGAAGTATGATACAGAAGCACCAGTGGACTTCTTAATTAAACGCACTAGTAGGCCATTTTTTATTATTATAATTGTTGGTTAAAATAATATTAATATCGGTGTTGGTTCATTATATATCAGCACGGGTGTGTTTTATCATTAAATGCATCGTTGCTTTTTAGCATTAAACACATCGGTTTTCATTTTCTCTTTTTAGAAACATCGACCTGTGATAGTGCAATTATTGTTATTTTTTAATTTCATTGTTCATAAAAAAATTGACATATATCTTATAATAGTATTCATATAAATTAAATTTTGAGTAGTGCATTTGGATATGATGTTTGGATTAATTTGTTATCTCATCATATTACACATCTCTTCAGTATAATATTTAATCATCCATATATTTAATTAACAATGTAACATTTCACAACGACATTGGACAACACAATAGAATAAAATAAAATGTATTTTATTATATATGAATAAGAAGGTCTTTGTCATACAAAATAGGACACTTATTGGTAACCCCTTGTCTTTCAATTGGGACACTATGTCCATTACATTAAACAAAATGCATGATTTTCACAGACAATTATTTCAAAAAATACAACAGCTTGCATTGATATCCAAATATATTGATCATCATTCTTCACTGGAACTGTTGTCAGTGCTCGAGCTACTTCCATGACTTGTGTTATTTAGTCGAATGTTTTGTTGATTGCCTCGATTGTTTTCCTCTTCTTTAAGTTCCATTTACAAAAATAAAAATAAAGTGTAATGAGTGTATCTACATTGGTGAGAATAATGGAAATTGAAATAAATAATATACATGAATGTAGATTGAAAAGCGGCGTACCATAGAAATAATTGAGTCTTGAATGATACACATTCTTTCAAAATCAAATATCATGCCTTCTCTCAACAACTCTTTTGTTGGCACATTTCCATAATTTGTTTCCTGCAAGTTTTATACCCCATAATAAATCATAGATTTAATATAAAAGATTTTTTTTGTTCAATTAATTATAAAATGAGAGAAGTAAAATAACATAGATACTTACAAGAACCCTTGGGATTACTAGCAATTGCCCCAAAAGGTATTTTTGAACATGGATCCTTGGAACCCTAACAGTCTCATACCATCGATGCAGAGGACAACACAATTGTGGTTTATGGGAGGACCCAGTAGCACCAACCAACAAAAATCACCTTCTCTGCTGGAAGATTGGAATGTCGATGCTGCCTCCAATCGAAAGACACAGATCTGGAAGTTGTGGTGCCTAGATTCTTTGCCCCTTTTATCATAACTGCAAATGATACGATTATGGGCACCTTCAACATCCCTGTGTCGCCCAGGAAAATCCCAACTTCATCGACAAGGAGGGGTCAAACACCACCGTTGCTACTTGAGCAGTCTTCACCTATTAGAACCGACGTAGTATTGAAGCAAGAAAAACAAGTCAATCTAGGGTTTCTGTGGTGCGAGGAAGGTCAAAAAACGATGGTTAGCAGGGATCGAAAGAAACCCACCATCAAGCGACATAGAAATATTTGGGAATGAAGGGCCTTCCCTAATCGCGTCGTGACTTGCTCCGAGACCACTGTAGGCTTTCCCCTTTTTGTAAAGACCATCGTTGATTCTTCTCTATGTTTGCATGCTCATGATTCAGACTCTGTTTTTGAGCTCAAAGTTTAGATCCACCAGGCAACATGTATTCTGCCTTGCTTTCAATGACTCATCTTTGAAGGCCGACCACTTGTGGATGGCTCTCTGTTGCAGGGTTATGGGAATCCAAAGAATGCAACCATTTCTCTCGTTTATCATCTGTGTGGAGGAGCACCATCCTCCACTCAACCAAGATCTTACAAGCACGCCGTGAAAATAAGGATTTTCGCTCCTTCGGGGTCCAAGGCTGAAACTTCTGGAGCAAAGGAGTTTTTTGGCTTTGCCTTCATTATGGAGCAATCCACAAAACCTCCAACAATAGAGGTAAAAGAACCCCATGTCTATGGCTCCACATATATCTAGCAGCAAAAATCCATCATCTGTCATTTCGACGGACAATGGCCCTCAGCTTCTGCGTTAAGAGAATGGGTAAATAAGACTTGGTTGTCAGGTCATGAGTTGTTCTTTTGCTCCAAAGGGTTCTTCATTGTTAACTTTTCCATAGAGATGGACTGCCAACACGCGTTGGAGCAAGGTCCATGGTTTTGGGGCAGATCTGGTCTTTCCATGCAGATATGGTTCCTTGAGTTCAACCTGTTGACTATGACTATTATGACTACACCGGTCTGGGTAAGACTCCCCAATTTACCTTTGCATTTTTATACTCCAGCTTTTTTACCTACCCTGGGCAATGTGTTGGGTAGGTTTATCAAGATTGACACAAACTGAATAAAGAAAGGCTTCATCACCTTCACCCGCATATGCGTTGAAATCGACCTCAGTTAAGGGCTACGGATAGGATTCTTATAGATTGGAC
>SNQJ01S0058442.1:17341-28605 GCA_010110895.2 Picea sitchensis | reverse complement strand
ATGGCCACAACCCCGTTCTCAGGGACTCAGAAACATCCTCATGAATCATATAATTCAGACAATGATAAGGAAGAACCCTTAGCTTCCGCAACACAAGATTCTGGCATTTCCTCAGATCATCTGGCTTTGGTGGTGAAGGTTGCAGAGCCTATCAATTCCTCTGGTTGGATTGATGTTCGTAAGAAAAAAGAAGAAAGGATCCTTTCTGACCAACACAATGATCGTACCCTTTCTCCTTGTATTTATATTGTTTCATATTGTTATGCCCATGTACTCCTTGTGGTTCTCTTTTAGCATAGGTTAGTCTTTAGTGTTCCCCTATTCTCCTTTCGGGGGGTCTTTTTCTCTCAGCAAGTCTATGTATCACTTTGTACTTTTTTCTTGGTTGAATAGAATGATTCTCATCTAGTTTATTTACAAAAAAAAACATAGATACTTACAAATTCCACAATTAATTTTTCATATGCCAACATATACTCACAACCCTTATTTAACCCAATGTCAATCAATTCTTGCAATGACTCTTCTTTGTATGTTAGCACCTGTTTGAATACATTCAATGATGGTTGCTGTAAAACAACTTAAAATATACAAAAATGAAATCTTAAGTTAATGTTATAAGGAAATAACAATTGTTCACAAACTTTGCTATCAACCCTTTTCTTCTTTTTCGTCCAGTTTTATGTGTTGAATGGGTTCCATTTTCTTTTCTTTTCTACAAGTAAATACTTGAAAATTAATATTTAATTCTAAATTATTTATTTATGTACCTAATAGAAAAATTCATTGATTTCATACATTTGAAGCTCGTTGTTGTTGAGATGGCTCCTCCTGCGATGCAATTATATCCATTTATTTGACCACCTCCTTGTACACTTTTTTGGACATTCCTACTAGCATATTTAAGATATCAGCTCGTTGATCCTTTGGGTTTTTCATAATCTTATTGAAAAAGGTAACATGACAATAAACTATTTTTATTTTGATATATGAAAACTAAATATAACAACATTGATATTAATAAATGAATGCTTTGTAGTAATATATACATATTCTAGAAAAACATTTTTAGGAATATTGCTTTTTGAATGATTCTTTTTTGTTGTTGTATGTTTTTGCTATTGCAAGTCTGACATGTCTCATTGACCATTGCTCTGGAAACACTTCTTGTAGTTTAGATATAACCTATTTCTTGGAATCATTGGATTGATTTATGTATTGTAAGTGGAAAATACGTCTGTACGTTCGTTCCACTATATCCCTCATAGTTTTTTAAAATCTTTTCCCCATTTCATTGACCTCCAACACCACTCCAGATGAGCAAATGACCAATTCATCATCATTTACATCATCATTCACATCTTCTATAATTTTATTTTCCCAGGACGACATTTCGTTCTTTCGTTGTTGGTCCATGTAGAACATTAAACATATTTGAATTAATAGATTGTTCGAAACATGTTATCTAATATTTTTAAGTATATTATTAATGAAAATTCAAAAAGAACTCATATTGAATATAATTTTTTCATTCACCAGATTCATCATTTTGCAATTTTTTCATCAAGCTTTTATGCTCTTTTGCACTTAGATCACAAAGAATCTTATCAAGATTCCTCATTTTATGGCTCTGTAGGACACACACTAACCAATACATATTAGTTAAACTTAGATATAGTTCAAACATAATAATTTTGCATAGAATTTACAAAGAACTTGTCTTTTTAACATATTAATTTTCTATAGAATTTACAAAGAATTTTCCTTTTTTTTTTCTTTTTTGGATGTGCTATCATTGTGTCGATCAAACTTTTTGTTACTTGAACTATTCTCACACATTTTTTTTCAATATACAACTTGTAGCATTCAATACACAAGCTATTAAGTATATTTTATAAATAAATCACATCATTTTCACCTAAAAAAAAAGGTTTCTGGTGTGCTTTCATAAGATTAACGCATCGGTGGGTTCCATATATGAAACACACCGATATCAAAAAATAGATTTTTACAAAATACTTTAAATTACAATGGTGTGATATGTATTATTAACATCACCGCTCCAATAAAAAAATAAAAAAAATACCATGAACAAATAAAATTACACATCGATGAACGAATTTCTTTAATTATGTTGCAACATTTCTAGTGTGTTTTATCTGTAAGCACACCGGCACGTTATATTCAATTAGGTGCACCGATTCTCCGAAGCAATTTTTTTTTTTAAATGTGACAGGGTCGAGAGGGTTTGGATCTGATGCATCACATGTCAAATGTCTTTTATATGGAAACATAAACCCATTAAATCTAAAATGCCTGAAATGAAAAGCCATAATTATGAAGTGATAGAGGGAGTTAAAATTTAAGGTGAAATTTTGCAGTTACAAAAGTAAGAAGAAGCAAGGGTTTAAGGTAAGTATGATTTTTTATTTTTTTTCGAATTTTAATTAAATCTAAATAGAGATACAAATTATATAAAAAATTATTATTAAAATCAACATCAAAATTTAAAATTTTTACTATGCAGGGTTTTGAGTGAATCACAAAACCCTTCAAATTCTGATTTTCTGAATAACTTTGTTGCTCCAAAAGAATTTTGAATGAATCACCATACCCTTCAAATTCTGATCTTCTGAATAAATCTCATGTTCCAAAGTATTGATATGTTGCTCCATAGTGCTCCCCTGTATGTCTCTCTTGCAAATCTCTCCCCTATAAATTTTGGAAAAATAATAAAATAGTGAATAGCGTAATACCCAAGAAATAATTTATGAAAATGGTTTTAAATGAATCATCATAACCTTCAAATGCTAATCTTCTGAATAATCTTGTTGTTCCAAAGTATTTTGTTGCTCCACAGTGCTCTCTGGTATGACTCTCTTGCAAATCTCTCCCCTATAAATTTTGGTAAAATAATGAAACAATGAATAGTTTTTTACTCTTTAAAGGACTTTATGAAATTAGATTTTAAATTCCCGCTCATTTTTCAATTGTAAAAAACCAAAGTTGCATTTTTTTTTCTTTTAAGTTTTTCGAAACCCCAACGCGCTGAAAAGTTTTGGAGCACCGATATCAGATAATTCTTTTTTATTTATTTGAATTCATGAGATCCGGTGGGATTTGTAAATAAACACCTCGGTGCTTTATATTGTTATAGATGCACTGGTGCATGTTGTTTAAATAAGAGCACCATTAAGCTTTCAAATTTATCTGAATTTTTATTTGCACACAAAATAATATATTCATCTTAAATTATCTTTTAGGATGCATCCACATAACTTGCAGTACTTCATAGTATACATTTTTCGCTTAAAGTTGCCTTATTCTTAAAAAAATATTCTTGATTTTTCTCAAATGCAGGGAGAAAAACTTATAATATCAAATGAAGAATTCTTCAAATTTCAGCGCGTTCCATATTGTTCAAAGTCCATCATGGAGTTTTCCCTTTCCAACTCCAGTAAGTTCAGATTTTATTTATATTTTGATTATCTAATTGAATTTTTTTTTATCCATACCAATCTGAATAAAAATGTATCCAAATTTATAGGATCCTGATTCATAATCGAGTTCAGATGCAAACAATATTCTACCAATTCAAAAATGTCGGAAGATTTTATCAAGAACAACATACCGCAAGCAGTTGGTAGATGAAAATAGACAACTGCTTTACGCTGCCAATAGTAACATGCCATCTTCTAGCCACAATCTTGGATCAACGCTGATAATAATTGTTTGGTATAATGTAATTTGAACAAACCAATTGCATTGTGCTTACTAATATCATCGATATACTAATGTTCAATATTTTTTAAATTAGGATTCTGATGATGAGCGACCTACCTATCATCTTCCGTTGCACCCCACTACAATGTCAAATTGAGATAAGGTTGCAATAAGAGCACAACTTGGAGAGGAACCATACCAGAATGGTTGAATCAACCACCTGTTCAATTCCCACTACGTCCAGATTGACCGATTAGGAATGACTACAACAATAGTAGTTCTTCACAAGTTGGCAATGGAGTCAGTGAAATTGAGGTTGGTATGGATGATTATTTATGGGATACAACTCCCATGGAGACAATGTTGTTAGATGCATTCTAGAAAAATGAGAAAGGGGATGATGCTCATATCACTCGTACCTTTTTTCAAAAGTTTGAAATCTTCTTCCACCACCCCTCTCTTTGGACCTATCCGGTCAAAGTCTACCCATCCGAGGACAATAGTTATTGTACAACTTGAAAGCAAAGTTTGGCATGTCAAACACATGTTTCTCGACAATATTGAGGTAATTGACCATCATTAAGTCCCTTATATTTTGAGAAATATTGTCACACAATCAACATTAAAAACGATCTATTTTATGAACGTTAAATGACATTGTACATTTCTATTTCCCACTAACTGCAGGTTGTTCAAATGTAAGCTTCTTCCGAGTGATAATGTCTTGCTTGGTAGTTGCAAAGAGGCAAAACAGATTGAAAATATTGGGTGTTGAGTACATATCATATCATGCATGTCTGAATGATTTTATTCTATATATATGAGAATATGCAGACAAAGAGATATGTCCAAAATGTGGGCATGACAGGTATCATAAATCAAATGAAAATGGTAAATCACATGGTCCTCATAAGATATTGAGGCACATGCCTATAATCCCAAGGATTCAAAGGCTATTTCGTTGCAAAGAATTAGTTATGTTGCAGGGATGGCGTGCCTCACACAAAAGTGAGCCGAGAGTTATGTAAATCCCAATAGATTCAATATTCATGAAGCATATAAATGATACATTGCCCAAAAAATTCAAGGATGAAGTACGAAGTCTATGACTCAACATATGCATGGATGGCATCAACCCATATTCCCTCCAAAACACCAATTATTATGTTCGGCCTATAGTAGTGATCAATAACGATATCCCCCCATGGTTGTCCATGAAGAATGGACATCTTATGTTGGCTCTTATAGTCCTTGGTAGAAGACACCTAAAGAATATGGATGTCTACCTACAACCATTGGTAGATGAATTGAAGGAATTATGGGAAGGATACATGTATACGATGTATCAAGACCCATCGCAACAGAGAGAAGTTTTACGTTGTATGGTATATGTGCTTACACCACACATGATTATCCAGGATTAGGAGTTTGTGCCGGTAAATTACATCTTTATTGATTTGTTTATATACGTAACAATATTTTTTGACATATTTAATTCGCTGGGATTGTTTTGATCTTCGACGCTAACATGCTCTGTACACATTAATGATTTTGTAGGTCTTGTAACAAAATACTATCATGGACGTAAATGTTGTGGACCTTCTATGAAAGATAGATGGTCCAACCACCTACGAAAGCCAATGTACAACTACTCCAGGGTATTCCTCCCAGAACAACACCCTTACAAAAGAGAAACATCCACTTTCAATGGTAAACCAGAGAGAACTCAAAGGCCTATAATAACGACACCAACATATTTTCTTAGAGCATATGAGAGAAGGAGAAGGAGATTACATAAATGTTCAATTCAAATGGGGAGCCTATGTTCGATGATCCAAAATTCTTCGACACCTATGTTGATAAATTTCCTATTGGGATGAAAAGGAAATTTGTCTTTTATGAGCTCCCATATTGGGAGAATCTTAACATTGCCCACATACTAGATCCAATGCATATATTTAAAAGTGTTTCATATTCTTTATGGAGGCACATATCATCAAAAGAAAGTGACACATTGGTTGTTAGGAGAGACCTTATTTCTTCAAAAACTCAAAAGAAACATTGGCCAAGAAAAGAAAGTAGAAGAGATGTTGGTCCCTCTTGGTCTTTCAAAGAAGGTGATGTCCCATGGATTTTGAAGAACCCTGATCTTTCTTTGGCAAAGGAAGTTACATTAGGTGTGAAGGTTCCTTCTTTATATGGGTCGTCACTATGACACAACTTCACTATGGAAGATCATTTGTCAGGGTTAAAATCACATGACCAATTGAACCTTCTAAGAGTACATATGTCAAAAACATGATTTTATTATTTGTTTTAATTCATGCCATGGGTTAAAACATAATTAATAATTTATGTGTTTACTTTGTAGTGGCATTATCCTCTTCTCGTGCGTGGGTGTGCGAACCATGAATTCCCCCAGGACCTATGACATGCGATATCTAAATTATCTACATTTGTACGTTGGATCACATCAAAGGATATTCATATGGCTAACATTCCATGGTGGCATCAAGATATAGTTGAAATTGTTTGTATGTTTGAGAAGGAACTGTCGACGAGTTTCATGGACTTGCAGGTTTATCTTCTAATTCACCTAGTAGATGAGGTTGAATTAGTTGGAGTGGTATCCTTTCATTGGATGTTCTTCTTAGAGAGGTACATGAAGAAATTGAAAGGATTTGTTAGACAAAGGGAAAAACCAGAGGGATCTATGACAGAGGGGTACATATCATATAAGTCTTTCTATTATGCCAGCGAGTACATCAAGCAAATCGACAACACACCAGGTGCAGTGATTTGGGATGACGAAAGGGATAAAGACAAAAGAGAAGGGAAGCTTCTCTAAACAAATTGAAAAATGTGCTTGATAAAGAGTAAATGACTTATTGTTTGTCAAATTTCTACACATCAACTATTCACACTGAACTTCATAATGTATATTTTGATATGATACATATTATATGTTGATTTGATTTCACACACACACAAACAAATTCAAAAATTGGTGCCATCAATAAATTCATTCTTTACAATTCGGAGGCAACACAGTCGCGGGTCACATTGTATGAATAGAAGAGGAGGAAATTGAACACTGACAAGAAAGAATTTCGACAGTTGAATGGTAGAAGTATGCTTTATCCTAATCATTTAAAAGAAAATATGCCAATGATATGCCCCAACAGTTGGGTTGTTGATCAAGTCAGAGAGAAATCGGTGCATCTAGTCGTTACCCACGTGATGAAGAGGATGCACTAAACATATGAATTGGGTGCAACAACTCGGTAATAATAATTTTTTGTACATTTTTAACTTCATAATGCACCTTTGAATTGTAACATCTATATTTGTATTTTATTGGTTGGGTTATTAGACACATGGCACTATGATTTTTTCACTTTTTTATAGGTGCATTTGTTCCCATCTATGTGGGAATATGAACATCATTTTCGCACAGAGGATACCGATGATGGCCGCATGACACAAGACTGTGGAGTGGAAATCGAGTTTGACCAATCTAGTCATGCTAGCTGCCGCGATCAAAACCTAATACGAGGGAAGTTAGGTTATGTTGTAAAGATACAAGAGATCATTCAAGTGGACTTCTCTTCTTTCCAATGTGTTATTTTTAGGTGCAAGTGGTGGGACACCTTTGATTGGAATAATGTAAAGGAAGATTGTGATAGTGGGCTGATATTTATCAACTCTAGAAAGATGTGGGATGAAGATAAGGAGCCTCATGTTTTCCCAAAAAACTGAAACCAAGTGTTTTTTTACCCAGATGTGTTCGATATGGATTCATGATTCATATTAAAACATGACCCTAGATCAAATAACATTTTTTAGAACAACAAATTCATCATGCCAAGCGAGGAATATAATGAGGGTGATGATAACGAAGAGTGATATGTACATGTTTTATTTCATCATTAATACTATTGTTGTATCTTTTTGTTCTCTTTATTTCACTGATTATAATTTTTTTTATTCATCTTGTGACAGAGGAAATTGAAAGTTGATTATAACAAATCTTTGAACAATTTTAGTTGGTTAACAATAAGTTTTATGCGTAATGTGTTTGTTTTTCAAATTATTTGTGATTGCATAGAATGGTTGATTGAAATAGAATTTTATATTATTATTTGAAGATATTTATATGTTGTCGCATGTTTAATTATATAAAATTTTAAGAATATTTTTCATGATAAAGTCGTAACAACATACTCTTGGAACAATTTCGCCAAACATTTTATAGTCGACATTTGATATAATTGGTAAGATTCACAAAGTTTTTTACACTTAAAATTAAGTATTTCCAATTGTGAAATCTTGAAAAATGTTAAACGAGTTGAACTTTTAATGGGATATGAAATTCTACTTTCTCCATTTAAAATTTTATGATGTTGAAACCACTCTCAAGCATCTTGGAACAATTAATGGCAATGATAACATTTAACTAAAATGATAGAAAAGTCTTTTCCTTGTAGGAGAAATATGCCAAGTTTGAAGTATTTAACAATTTAATATTACCAGTAATTGTCAAAATACATATATGAGAAATTGTTTTTTCTTTTCAAAAATGCCTCAAGATGTTAGATGTTCGAGCCCTTACCAACATGTTATAGAAGCATGGAGACCTAAAAAAGAGCTTTCCAAAACATTGTTTCATTATCACAATGGTGTACTTAGAATTCTAATGTGTATAGAAGGTGACATTTATCCATTTATTAACAATCCTCTCACCCTTGGACACACTCAAGCACTTGAATAAAGCACTTTTGTTAGTGATATGACTTTGATCCTTATATCTCTTACGGAAATAATTTTAAGATTTGCATTGTATTTCCTTGTTTGAGCATTTGAGTTATGAATATTTTAAACCATGCATGAGCTAATTAATTAATTTTTTTAATTATATTATATGCAACGACATATAATTTTATAGTTGGAAATATGTTTAGATATTGAATGGTAATATTTTAATTTACATAATTTTGTATTTATCCTAATAATCTATGTCGATATTAGAAGTAATAATATGGTTGATATGCATGTTTAATAGTACAACCTTTCTGATGATATATTAACATGAGGATTAAAAACTGAGTTTATGTTCATGTATTTTGTAGATTTAAAAGTAAGATTAACAAACAATGTGGTTTATAATTTAAAAATTAAATTTCTAACATGCTTTTGTTATAACTTGGTTTTTAACTAAAGTGTTTGTTGGTTTACATACTTTTATCATTGTTTTGGGAAATATTTATAAAATTATGCCCCAAATGTTGAGTAAAACACAATTAATGAAGTAATTTAAAATTTGATAGCAATCAACTTACGAAATAATGACAAAAATAACAATAGGAAGATTTGGGTCCATACAATTTTAGGGCCAATAAAATGCTTATCATTGGAGATCATAACTTTTTATAATAACAATTTTTAGTGTAGAAGAGTCTATTAAAAAATAATAATTAGTACAATGGAAAATAACATTTATTCATATGTAATTTGTTTTCTGAAAAGGAATTTAGTTAGAATGAATATGTATGAACTATCTATACAATAGAAAAATGTTTATGGTAATTTTAGAATTATTGTTTCAACGATATTGAACTTTGTAATTTATAAAAATATCTTTGCATTTTTTATTTAAATTAAGTCTTTATGTTTCATATATAAAATTTTGATGTAAGTTCACCAATACATAATCTATAATAAAGACCATTTAATAAAAATAAACATCATGATGATAACCATCTAACAAACATAAACATCATCTAAAATACAAATGTAAATTCACTAACATCATCTAATTGTATATACCTCTAGCACATATAAACGCCATTAATTAGCTATCACACAAATCTAATAAACTAACAGGGCATCATCATTGTGATCACATCTAACAAAACACAAGCATTGTCTAACATCATCATCACACACATCTAACAAGCATCATTTAACATACACATCTATCAAGCACATTTAACAAACATATATAACATGAACTAACAATGTACACATCAACATCAACATATAAATTAATTAAGTACATACTCATGATCAACAGGGAAAATGCACATCTAATGAACATTGTTATAACATAAACATCTATCAAGCACATTTAACAAACATATCTAACATGACCTAACAATATACACATCAACATCAACATATAAATTAAGTACATCAACATGAATAGAAAAAATGCACCATATATATATATATATATATATCATGAACAAGTCAAATAATTTCTATAACATGTATGGTCCATCAAATGAGATAATCTACATATCTACAACACTAGTGGAGGCCTGGTCTGTAGTAGAAAATGATGGATGGTCAGGAGGAAGTGGTTGGTCGACTCTTTAATTATAAATAAGTGGTGGAGGAATATGTATTGATGTCTGCTCATATAGGTGAGGTGAAAGAGGAGGAGGAGGAGGAATAGATCATGCATGCTCATCTAAGTGAAGTAAAAGAGGAGGAGGAATATGTGTTGTCTGCTCATGATCTGGGTGACGTGAAGAAGGAGGAGGGGGCTGTGGAGAAGGATCATGGCCACCTTCATCAATCGATAGGGTACTCAACGAATGGGCCATAATAGAAGAAGAGTGTCAATCATCGAGAGCCCTCCTCCCTACTAGTAGCCTGGTAGCTCTGATGATATGACGCATAAGAGGCATCATATCACATGACATCTCCCTCCAAAGCTCAAAGAGCATAAGATCTGCCTTGATGTCTTGCATCAACATAGGGTGAACTCCCACCTCAGTTAAAAGTGCACAGAATCAGTCGCTCAAATCCAACTTGAATATAATATCTAGCCTACAATGCATGTCGACGGGTATTTGCACCCGAGGACCTTGACCCGCCGCAGCTTCAAACATCATCTCATCATCGTCATTTGGTGGGGGAGGAGGCACATCCCCAATGAGAGTGTCAATATCTGAAAAATATATAGTGCACAACAATAATTACACAGTTTCATTACAAAATTTAATAAAACAAGTTAAGATGTTGATTAAGGTTGGTTGTCATTGATGTCAACCCTTGAAGAAAGCCCCATAGCACAAAGGTTGGTTAATGGACCCAAAATTGTTTGATGTAAATATGAATCGTTATTGTCTTTTCATGATTGATAATAAGTAGAAATGGATGAACTCCAAAGTGGTCCCCTCATGGTGAAAGCCCTCACTGGAAGACGCTTTGCAGATTGAGTTATCTTAGAAGTATGGTTAGAGAACTCATGCTTATTTCTGGAATAATGAGATGAAGGCCAGTGAACTTGTCAGTGAAACTATCCTATATGGATAGTGTTTTTCATGACATTTCCGGTGGTATGTGGAACGTCACATAACTCCTCACGGTTAGAGAGTTAAGGCCATGTGAAATTGGAGAACCCAGGTTTGGGTAATGGACCCAAGTTTGTTTGATGGATAACAATATGAGTTTTGATATATTTGCAGGTAATAATATTCTATATGGATAGTACATGTCATGCAATTTTTGGTGGTATGTGGAACATCACATAA
>SNQJ01S0058442.1:0-15903 GCA_010110895.2 Picea sitchensis | reverse complement strand
TATGTGACAACATCCAGACCAGATGTAATGCAGGCAGTTGGACAGGTGGCACGATTTCAAGCAGCACCAAAGGAGTCACATGTGTTAGTAGTGAAGAGGATTTTCAAATATCTCAAAGGAATAAAAGAGTTTGGATTATGGTATCCAAAAGAAAATGATCTATCACTTATTGTCTACACAGATGCAGATTGGGCAGGTTGTATTGATGACCGACAAAGCACTAGTGGAGCAACGTTCTACTTGGGTTAGTGTTTAGTATCATGGCTAAGCAAGAAACAATCATCGGTATCTTTATCTACAACTAAGTCAGAGTATATTGTAGCAGCATCGTGTTGTACACAGGTTCTTTGAATGAAACAAACTCTGACAGATATACAGGTTGAGTATGATTAGCCCATTCCAATCTATTGTGATAATACAAGCGCCATCAGTATCTCAAAGAACCCGTCGATGCACTATAAGACGAAGCACATTCCAATAAAGTATCACTTTCTACGAGAGCAGGTTGCAGAAAAGAACATTAGAGTTGAGTATGTGGGCACAAAAGAACAAGTGACAGACATCTTCACAAAACCACTTCCATGGGAATGCTTTGAATATCTTCACGAGAGACTTGGAGTTATTTCTACTCCAAAATGAATGCTTTTTGAATGCTTATCTTATATGTCTTAGATTTACACGAGGAAGCACCATAAGAGGATAGTTCAGTTAGGGGGAGCAACCCCGGATGGAAAGATACCTTTGCCATTGATGAAAAAGGGGGAGAGATTTAATAGATGCAGAGGACAAAGGCATGGTTCCAGGGGTAGCATGAGTGATATGATTTAAGTATTGCATCAGAGTGTTGTCATCAATGCCAAAGGTGGAGATTGTTGATTAAGGTTGGTTGTCATTGATGTCAACCCTTGAAGAAAGCCCCGTAGCACAAAGGTTGGGTAATGGACCCAATATTTTTTTACGTAAAAATGACTCGTTATTGTCTTTTCATGGTTGATAATAAGTAGAAATGGATGAACTCCAAAGTGGTCCCCTTATGGTGAAATCCCTCACAGGAAGACGCTTTGCAGATTGAGTTATCTTAGAAGTATGGTTAGAGAACCCATGCTTATTTGTGGAATAATGAGATGAAGGCCAATGAACTTTCCAGTGAAACTATCCTATATGAATATTTATTTTCATGCCATTCCCAGTGGTATGTGGAACGTCACATAACTCCTCACGATTAGAGAGTTATGGCCATGTGAAGTTAGAGAACCCAGATTTGGGTAATGGACCCAAGTTTGTTTGATGGATAACGATATGCGTTTTGATATATTTGAAGGTAATAATATTCTATATGGATAGTAAATGTCATGCAATTTCTAGTGGTATGTGGAACGTCACACTCCTCACGGTTTGAGAATTATGGCCTTACAAAGTTGTAGGACCCTCATATGTTGGCTTGAAGCCCCAAAAGGTCAAAGTAGTCAAAGTGGTTTAAGAGATTTTATAAGGTAAATAATAAAGTGAAGTGATGAGTGTATTAAAATTCAAAGTGAATAAAAAATAAATTATTTAAATAATAAATTTAATGGATAAATTAGAAGTGGGTTAACCCTAAAATAAGGAAAGTGGGTAAAGTGACCTAGAAGATGTTTTTAAGGAAGCTACTTGGAGAGTATAAATAAGAGGCAATGCTTTCTCATTTAAATCACACTTGAGAATATTGAATACCTATAGGTGTCTGAGGTAACCAAAGGATATTTAAGCTGAATTTCTGAGGAAAGTGAAGAAAAGAAGGCCGAAATTCAAGGAAGGATAAATTCTTTTGATGATGCTTTCTAAGGTATGTTTTTTTTTTTTCCAGGTCATCTCACCATTTTCGTAATAAAATTTTTTCTAGAACGATTCAGACCCTAAAATTTCTATTCCATTGAGAAAACATATCCAAGTATCTGTGGTAAAAAATTCAGCCTGTGGGTCATTGTATTTTTGGAGTTACACTCCGTGGAAAATAGGGTTTGTGGCTAGTCCCGAAACTAGTCAAAAACAGGGGTTTCGGGTAAAAATGTCATAACTTCTTCATAACAGATCCAAATTCAGTGAGACAAAATGTGTTGGTTAGAGTACAGTCTGTAGTAGGCTTTGAAACAGTTTCAAATCAATTAAACAAATATTTTGTGCGGTGCACGCTCTACAAGGTCGCTCTCTAGAATAAGCCAGAATTCAGCAAGGTATGACATTTTTGCTATAACTCCTTTTTTGAGAGGTTCCAAGTAGTGAAACCTGGAGGAATTGCATAAAACACACTGAAGAACATTTTATATCAGTTTTAGATCTTTATTCATTACAGGTACAAATTTATCATCATTTCAAGTTAGGGTTGTTGATTATTCCAAAAACTAGTCATGTGAGAAGTTTGATGAAGATGCTAGTCTCTTGTTGTCAAAGTTAAGGAAGGTTTGCAAGTATGTGATCATATACACGGGGTCTATTACAGAGTTACAAATCATATTTGGATGATGAAATCGATAAGGGCTTTTGGTTAAGGTACATGTTGGGTACATGGTTGAGACAAGCAGTTGATGAGTTGGCATATACATGAGGTGTATAGTTGATGATGTTGGTACATATTGATGAGTAGTTGACACATGATTGGTACATACTTGGTACATGGTTGGATGCACTTGTTTATTGGTACATGGTTGGATGCACTGTTTATGGTACATGTTGATTACAAAGGTTTAGTACAAAGTTGGTGCATGGTTGATGCACTTGTTTATGGTACATGTCGACTAAAAGTTGAGGTGGCTGTGCTGGATGTAATGCTTGATGCATGGTTTGGGCTCTATTGAATATAGGTTTACAAAGGGTATATCTCAAAGTGATAGCGTGACAATAGTTCCATAATTATACTTCTACTCTTTAGGGGTGGCTACGGGCAAGGACAAGTGGTTGTAGCCACCTCTCCGTTGTAGCCTGAGAACATAGGGGTTGTAGCCCCTTCCTCGGGTTGTAGCCAGAGAATTGGGAGCTGGAGCTTCCCTCAAGCTGTAGCCCGAGAAACTAGGGGTCTAGAGCCCCCCTTCTAGTTATAGCTGCAGAATTAGAAGTTGGTGCTTCCAACGAATGTAACTCTTCAAGACATATAAGAAAACATTCATTGGTTTTCTCCTTCCGCCTTTGATCACTTAAAACATTGGTGTATTGTGTATGTATAAGGATTGTTCATTTGTTCATTTCTATTTACTTTAGTAGCCATTAATGATAAAGCCAGCATTGATATAACTCTTTGATTATATGGTTAAAAGGATTAAATTTCTCCATTATTGATTCAACGGCACCCTCTAGTGTAATCCAACAAAAGAACGTATGGTTAAAATTAATTTTATTCTAATTAAGTAAGACAATAAAATGAAACTAGATTAATTTAAACAAAACACTATTATTACCTCTCTATCATTTGGTGGCTCATCCGGTGTGAAGAGGATGATCGAAAATCCTCGCCTATCCAAACCCGCATAAGGATATTTGGCTACCATGATCTAACATTGATCCGGCTCCCATTGATAGTAGCCCTCAAAGTAAGGCTCAGGAAACTCGGGTCGGAAACTCCACTTGACTCCTCTTGGCATCATCTCCCCCCACATGCACAATCACACATGAGTCCTCATCATAGAAGGATGAATGAAAAAGTATGCCTCGCCCGAAACCTCTAAAAAAATAAACAAAAGAACTTTGAAGTAAAAGGGAAGTTCACCCTCCCACGTATAATAACACGAAATCTATCTAGAGCTATACACAACTACCTCAAAAAAATGGCAAACCATCGAATACATTGTGGCCTTTGTACCAAAAAAATCAACATAATACAAAAAAGGGCAACTAATTTGTTACCCATCACCGTAAAGTGTGCAATGGTCGCTACCAATGTGCTGAGAGGCACATAACCTCCTCTGCACCTAAAGAAGTGATCTGTATTTGTCCACTAGACACCTGAAAATTGGTTGGGGAAAGTACATCAACCCTAATACACCGAGCATGAGGTGACTCTCTGTCGCAACACCGACTGGGACATCAGGGAACCGGGGAAAATCCTCCTCCCGGATATCCCACTGATAAAATAAATATCCTCCTCGATGGGATGATACCAATCATCAAGACCCACAGCAAAACTCGGCTAATGGACATCCCATCGCATGATCAATTGCACCAACAACCGGAGTTCCTCTTTAGGGATGTATCCTCCTCATAGTACTTGAGGAGGCCTACATTACTCAAGAGAACATGATTAATCCCACAGTAGGGCAATGTCCCTCTCCCTCTCCTCTCGCCTCCCATTCCGCAGACAACATTGTACGTCAACCTCTACCTTTATGTTGTTTCTCTCTCTCTCGCCACATATCCGCATGATTTTCAATATGAAATACATCATCCTCACTCATACATAAAACAAAAAATATACTAAATGATAAATTTGTTTATAAATATATAGAAAAAATAACTCTCCAAAAAATAAGCAAAATTCATCACCGATGAGCCCTAAAAACAGTCAAGCATCGCTCGCGGTGCATACCTAACTTGTGAGCGTCGTCCATGGTGCGTTAGTGTAACCTAACACACCATATAAAATTTGTCATATTATGTTATGTGGCGCTTGTATAACCTTTACCTCACCGGCGCATCTAAGTTATCCCACGCGATAAGTGTGTTAATGGCTATCCCGCCACATCGCTTAAAATAAAACCGATTAAAATCCTAACGCGATCAGAAAACAATTTTAAAAATTAGTTAAGGTGGAAGCGATACTAACTTTCATACATTGATCAAGAATATATTTGCAGAACAATGAACATTGACTATTAATAAAAAGATTCTTAAATACAAAATAACAGATATACAGAAACTGTTTCTATCTTAATAAGGAAATGTTGAACTCAGAAACGTGGAAACAAGCTTGCTAGAATGGTGGAGGCTATCTCTGAGAAGAGATGCAACAAACAGCCATTTGCAAGAAGATGATTACAATGAGGCTCTTAAGATCTTTTTACAATAAAACAGACCGTCAAAGTCCTAGACATCCAAAAAAAAACCTAACCCTAGGAGAGATGAAGCGCCAAAAGTCATAAATTGCTTGGGGTAAGTTAGTACATCAACTTCCCTGGTCATAACTTTTTCATACACCATTTTAGGCGTACGATAGCCCATTAGAAAGGTCAATCCAAGGACTACACACTTTGATGCTATCTATCAAAGGTCATTCTCTTTGATTGTGGTGAGGCCTTAAAATGTTGTTTAGGGCCCAAAATGACCCCAAAAGTCAATGTAATTCAAAAACTAGGGAAAAACTACCAAACTAGAAAAATTACAAAATGAGCTAGTTGGAATAGTGGAGGCTGCCGACATCCATCTCAATCATACATGCTCTAGTGTGTTTTAGGAAATAAACCTAATAATAATCACTTCACTAAGTTTCTTTAAAATTGACAATTACAAGAGTTTCTGTTATTTTTTGTCTCATATTTTAGTATGTCAAGTCATTCGATCGCGAATATTGACGGGTGCACCCCAAAAATTTACATGGTGCACCAAACACAATGCAACATCTTTATGGACGTGTTTGCAAATATTAAACGCGAACGATGCACAATAAGTTTAGTAATGCATTGTATAAAATAATATATACTATTCATGTGGAAAGCCATGTACCGTGAATGTCCTTAAAGGTGTCGGGCCGAGTAAATTTTAGATGCACCGCCAATTAGCTATATTATTTTATGTGTAGAAATATTAAAATGGACAGCGTTGGTATCTATGTTTACCAACGACCTGCCACAAAATGTATTGATTGATTTTTAAGCAAGGCGGCCCCTGTGAAGTTTTATAGGGTGCACCGCCAATCTGCAAGCAACCGAACGCACTCGAACACACCGCCATAATTTTTTTTAAATAGTGAAAAATAACTCAATTTTAAATTTTAATCCGCTAAAAACTTAAGTTATAAAAAAACAAAGACATTACCTAAACATTTTGTCGTCGGGGAAGCATGGTTGCCACGTAGTAAAAAACCAAATTCTATTCCCACCGCTTGGAAAAATTTGAAAGCCGTACAAAGAAATGGATAGAAGGAAGGAAAGTAAGGGAAGTATCAACCATAAAGTGCTTTAGAGAGGAAAATGTTGCACCGGTGATTTTGAGCTCTACAACGTTGAAAATGGTAAAAATGAATTTGACGGTCTATAATTTATTTTTTATTTAAACTCTATTCCCGTGCTTAATGAATAAACGCATCGGGTGTAGCCCTCATACTTACTGCAAAGGTAATCACTAATATTTTACAAATAACCTAACACGATGTTCTTTAAGATCATCTCCCCATATTCCATTTACTATGGAGCGCGACCGACGATAATTTTGAATAAAGATCCTAAAATAGTGCACAATTTTTTTATTTAACCCTATGACCACGATGTGGTCAATTATCAGATGCACTGCGCGGCTCATTATGTTACGAAAGTAAATCAGACATTATTTTTTTAATAATCCCAACATCGATGCACCCTTTGGAGCAACGACACCGATGCGACAATATACTCATTGAGCGCACCCGAGCATATATATTTTTTGAAATAATCCTACAATGATGTGTAAATGTGTTTATTTTAACCATGACATGGTGTGTTCTATTATTAGATGCAACTGGCGACCAAGTATTAAGAAGCTTATCATATTATAATTTTTAAAATAACCCTAACATGGTGTGCATGTTTAGAGCAAGTGTTCACACTGGTCCACAAGATACCCTCGTATGCAATTAGAGTATATTTTGAAAAAATACAATGGTGCATAATTTTTTATTTAACCATGTCATGGTGCGTTATAATGCAACGCTCTTACAAGGTTATTAATGCAATGCCTCGGGTGCGCTAGAAGTGTTATATAAGTACCAATGCTTTTAGTTTAAATAAATATACTCACAAGCTATAAGCTTTAAACCTATCAAATTTTATTTGCACATAAAATAATATATCTATCTTAAATTATCTTTAAAATAGTATAGTCACTATAATCACACACAATTGTGGACACAACCAATATAGATTGAAAATGATAGTAACATAGGATTATAGTTTTGCTAGACTAAGCATTGCTGTATATCTGCAACTAGAAGTTTCCTTTAGAAGGTAGAATTAATATGATATGTAGAGGCATGGGCGAAGTTTGTCTTGACATATTACAATAGATCTCGCTATGATGGAGGTTTCTAAGAGGCAAGTGAACATTGTTATCATTAATAAAGGTTCTCTTCCTAGTGTTATCTCGCCATTATCCTCGGCCATTTTTTGGATATATCATTGTTGTTCCGCTTTTGTTTGCTCAATATTTTTATTCCTCAAGACATTATATTACATTTGGAATATTACAAGTGGGTGACCGTGAGCTCTTCCATGGGAAGAACTTGTGGGGTAAAAAACATTTCAAGGTAGAGATGTATTCGGATGTCTTTAAGCTACAAATATCTATCATTATATGATAAACCCACGGTCAGTGAGTCATACATGTAGGAAATACAAGTTGTTTTTAAAAGAATATATGTTGGCCAATTCTTGTAAACTCCATGTTGGTACCCCTTCAAGTGGTAGGACATCAGACAATTGTATATGGATCGACCTAGGAATCTTGAATCCCTCCATAGATAACCGATTGATCACCGACCGCTATAGTGTCACCGGTGAACAACACCTGTGAACATACTCCGGTGACTTGGGTAGTCGGTAGTATGGCTAAGGGTATGTTCTATCCTCTTTAGTTAGTGCCCCGAGATATTAGGCCGAGTACTACAGCAAGGACCCTCACACGATATTAGAGATCTATAGCACAAGGCAACCCTTGTCTATAGAACTCTTGAACTTCTAACCTTTTAACACAAAATCAACATAATCGACCATATCTATTGTTGTGCAACTGTGATTCACTACATTTCAAGGTAAAATTTCTACACATTTCTTCCTATTAAGAATTCTGGCTATCAGGATGATGCACACCTCTACAAACCGCAGTCGAAGGTCTTACGCCAACACCGTGATCTTTTCTTTATCGGGTCTCAAGAGTCTAAAACGCTTCTTCTATTCTCTGGAATTGCGACCCACAATCAACTTCAAGAATTTCCCAATTTATACTTTGGGAGACCAAACTTCGCACTTTCACGATTCTGGTGGTCAAGTATCTTGTCTCTAAATCTATGAAAACCTGAATATATAAAACACTTGACCCTATCTCTTTGCTTGTTCGGATTTCTCCTTATCGCGATTTCAGTGGTCGCGATGTTGAGCAACTTGTCTCCTTGATTCTTAACTCGATTTTAATAAACTCCTGAATACACTCTCAAGGAAGCTTTGACTTTTCAACGCACTTCACTTCGTCAGACTTTGACTTCAGAATATCGTAAATCCTAATGCGATGAATTCCGTAATCCGGCCTCAAACTCACAAACGTCAATCGTAGTTTGGCTCCAAGGCCACTAGTGTGCCACCACCCACGCTGACTCCTCCGCGGTCTAATACAAACTTTTTAGAAGCCTTCGGACTTCAAGGATTCGATATCGCCATTCCTCACCGGTGAATAGTTTATGGGACTTCCACCCACGAAGAAAAACTGGGGATACGATATCCATGTAAATCCAACGGCTCCTTACTGCTTGGATATATGGTCCCATCTCCCCTGAAGTAGGAACCATTTGGGAATACTTTCGTCAGATTCTCCTCGCCTCCTCCTCAGTGAGATCTCGACGACTACCGGACTTCGCCAATCTTCGAGAACTGACCACCCTCATTCTTTCATCGAGAACTCCGCCCTCCCGTGGGTCCCATGTCGCTATGCCTTCCTTCACTCCTACAAAGATTCAAATCCTTTTGAACTTTCCCAACTCCGAGCCTTTCAGAAACCCTCAGACGCGACTCTTGGCATGTGGACTTTCAACCACTTCCAAGTGTTGAAATCCTTCACCTCTGCGCACACCTGCAACAACAAATCTTAATACTCTACTTAGATTCGCAACTCGAGATCTTCACCGGCTCATGCGACTCCTTGCATACCGCGGCTCAACTACACTTCAAGTGAATGAGAACAAAAGCTTCCCCGCTTGAGATTCTTCGTGAGACAAACCCTCAACACCTTGTCGTATCGCATCTCCTTGCGAGAATAATTCAACTCAAGACTCCTTTCCAGACTCTTCTTGAGAGAAACAATTGAAAATCATTCCTTTTCCCTTTCCTCTCTCAGATTTCAAACATCTAACAAGAAATCATTCATACATAGTATAAAAGCAATTGTATTAAAAAGAGCAAAATATTCATGGGCATAACATTCAAGATGCATACACGGTGAGAATATGTGAACAATCATAATCAATCACAAATTTCCTCTTGTATTAATTTAGAACTTCTATACATGGATTCTCCTACAGCCTTCATGCTCATAATTCATAAAAATACAATAATGAGGGTGTCTATATCTCGCTCTCATACTTCTAAACCGCTCTAATCTACACATTCAATTCTAGTTACCTGCATTTAATACTATAAATGTCTTCTACCTACTAAGGACTAGAGCAATCAGCTTCGTCCATTTACATTTATACAAGTGCGCTTCCACTTGATGTTTCATTAATGGTTCAAGATATTCAAAATTTATGCTGGGACGCTTCCCAAATTAAGCCCCGTCACTTCCCAGCTACATTCGCTTTGAGATGCTCCTCAGATCATACTCCTCGGCTTGAAAATTTTCATGGGATCCTCTCTACGAGCTCGCAGTAACGTTCATGCTTCCGATCCTTGCTTCGCTCTCCCAAATTTTAACATCTTCAACTAGATGGCCCTTCCACTTGACCAAATACTCAAAGTATTGCTTCCGCATGGTCTTCCTATCGACCTTTGTCCAAAGATGTGCTCCATCTAATGGGTTTATCTGTAACTAGCATCCGCTTTGTCCAATCGGATCACCGGCTGCTTATCTCTTTATTTCCGCTCTCACTTTATATGGGTACAACCGGTGATATTGAATATCTGTTCCAATCCCATCGGGTAATTCAATATCGTAAGCATTCGCCTCAAATTTCTTCTGGCACTATATGGTCCATTTTCTTCATCTTCAAATTTTACATATATGTTCCTCTCGAACCTTTCCTTTCTCAAATGTGCTGTAATCGTTTTCACCAATGAATTTTGAGTGACCTTGAAAAGGATTTGGTGGATGGAGGAATGGAGAGATGAAAGGATGGATGGAATGGATGGAAGGAAGGAATGGTAAATGGAAGGATGGATGGACGGAAGGATGGATGGAGGATGGAATGGAGGACGGATGGATGGAATGGATGGATGGACAGTGGATGGATGGAAGGAGGAAGGATGGATGGCGGAGGAATGGATGGAAGGATGGACAGGACGGATGGAGGAAAGGATGGAATGGATGGACGGAAAATGGAATGGATGGATGGAGGAATGGACGGAGGATGGATGGATCGGAGGATGAAGGAAGGAATGGATGGATGGATGGATGGATGGACGGACGATGGAGGGGCCGGTGGATGGATGGACGAAGGATGGAAGGATGGATGGAATGGAAAGGACAGTGGAATGGACGATGGAATGGACGGAGTGGATGGATGGATGGACGGATGGATGGATGGATGGAGGAAATGAAAGGAAGGAGTGGATGGATGGAATGGATGGAAAGATATGGAGTGGAAAGGAAGGAGGAATGGAGGAGGAAGGAGGATGGATGGATGGAAAGAGGATGGATGGATGGATGGATGGATGGATGGATGGAATGGACGGAATGGATGGATGGAAAGGATGGATGGATGGAGGAGAAGGAGCGGATGGATGGAATGGACAGGACGGGCTTTGACTTTCAACGCTTAATTTACTCCGCCGGGACTTCGGACTTCGCAATATCGTGGATCCTTGGGCCGAGAGCACCGAACTGGGCTTCCTCGAACTCCAAACGGTCAACGAGTTTCACTGGCCACTAGTGTTTCACCCGCCACGCTGACTCCTCTGTGGCTCCATTGGCTAAACTCTTTAGCCTTCGGACTTCAAGGATTCGATATCACGACTCTCGGGCCGTTGCAATGTTTACTGGACTTCCACCCACAAAACCCTGATACAAGTATCCACGCAATCCAACGCTCTTAATGTGGCTTGGATCTTCGGTCCTATTCCTTTTGAGCTTAGAACCTTTCAGAATACTGTCAGATCTCCTCTCGCTTCCCTCCTCGAGATCCGACAACCTCACGGATTCTCTAATTCTCTCTTTAGAATTCACTGGCCCGCCCTTTCCTTCTCGAACTCGCCCTCCTGGGTCCTGGACGCTATGCTCTCTTCACTCTTCAAGGTTCAAATCCTTCAACTTCCCCTAACTCAGACTTTCAGAAAACCCTTTGCACGCATCTCCTTAAGTGCGCACTTTCAACCACTTCCAAGTGTTGAAATCCTTCGACTGCTGCACACATGCTAAATGGGGCCCCTCAATACCTCACTCTCAGATTCGCGAACTCCTCAGACTTCACCTGTACCACAGACTTCCTTGCATGGCTCTTGTGCCTAACTCACACTGGGTGAATGGTGAACAAAAGCTTCCCACTGAAGCTGTGAGAAAACCTCCTAACACCTTGTCAATGCACTTTGGTGACAATTCAACTCGCATCTCCTTGCGTGAACTCTTGCTCAGATAAAGAACAATTGAAACTCATTCCTTTCCCTTTCCTCTCGATTTCAAACATCTAACAAGAAATCATTCATACATAGTATGCGCTAAATTACGATAGAAAGAGCAAACATTCATGGGCATAACATTCAAGATGCATACACAGAATATGTGAACACCATGAGTTTGAATCACAACTTTTTGTATTAATTCAGAACCTATGTACATGGAATTCTCACTACAACTCTATGCTTCTCTTCTATGCTCATAATAATTCATAAAATACACAATGAGGATGTCTATACCCCATTTCCCTTGGCGCCTAAACTGCCTAATCTACACATTCAATTCTAGTTACCTGCATTTAATACTATAAATGTCTTCTACCTACCAAGGACGAGAGAGTAAATCCGTCAAGGTCCATTTACATTATACAAGCACGCCTCCACTTGATGTTTCATTAATGGTTCAAGATATTTCAAAATTTGTGTCATGCTTCCAGCCTGTCCATCGCCTCTCACACAAGCTCATTTGAGATGCTCTTTTGCATCACATTATACATCAGCATTATTCAGTCTTAGTATAACTTTTTGTATGAGTTAAAAAAGTATGGGGCATGTTAACACCCTTATTTGTAACATATCCCATTGCATTCCTCTCTTCATTATGATCGCATCGGTATCTTCACTTTTAATCCTCTTTTTTTTTCGTGGTCCCACCCCTTCCCAAGACACCTTTATTTGACACCTATCCCATTGGATTCCTCTTTTTGCACTGATTACCCTAGTACCTATCAAATTTTGTGACCCAGATTTCCCTCCCAACACCTCACCGACTACCCAATCCTACACCATGCCTACTACCTGCTTCCAGAGCCACGATGACCTGTAGTATAGGACAACAACCCTAGAGGAAGACCTTAAATCCATCAAGGTATCCCAACAATCAATCTCCTAGCAACTAGAAGAGGTGTTTCAAAAACTCAAGGGTAAGCATGTTGAGTACATTCCAGTTGACCCACAATATTCCCAACATGACCATACTTAGTCGTCCCACTCCCCTTGGGGGTCTACACACTCTTGGAATAAGGTGCCCAAAATAGACATGCATAGATTTAATGGTTCTAGCCCAACTAGGTGGGTGTCTCAAATAGAACAATACTTTGTCCTCCATGATATTCAGGATGATGATACCAAACTCCATGTTGGGGTTCTATACCTAGATCAAGAATGGTGGAAATGGTGGCAGTGACAGAAGAAGTGTTATCCTGGATTCCCCACTTGGAGCATGTTCATTAAAGAATTTGTGCCTGTTTTGATCGTGAATCTCATTTTTTGGGAAAACTCACAAAGCTACGCCAAATTGGATAAATATCAGACTTCATCACAACATTTGAAAAGTTGGCTATCAAAACTGAGGGCTTATCTGATGAATTTTATCTTGAATGTTTTATAAATGGCTTAAATGATGTCATCAAGGCTCATGTGAGTATGCATCATCCTACTCCTGGTTGTAGGCATGTCAATTAGCCAGGGAAGCAGAGACCATCCTTCAAGCACCATCCTTGAAGGCTCCATTTTCCAATCATCCTCGCTGAGGGGCCACCTCGACTCCAACACAAACCTTGAAAGTCCAAAAGGTCTCTCCAGTCGAAATGGCAGAACAACGCAAGCCTGGACTTTGCTACTATTGTGACGAAAAGTATGCACTTGGGCATAAATGTAGAGAACACAAATTCTTCCATATTGATGCCTCAAATTCCTCTCCCTATGAATACATCCCATCAGATGAAGCTCCAGACCCAGAGGATGCTCCGTCCAGTGATCATGGTGAAGATCCAGTTATCAATCCCGCGGCATCACTGGAACCGGTCACTTCACTTCATGCACTTTTAGGTATCTTGGCTACGTAGACATTGAAGATCAAGGGCTACATCAAACATAGGCCAATTGTGGTATTGATTGATAGTGGTAGAACCCATAATTTTATTCATCGCAGGCTTGTTGATGAGCTCCATTGCTTTGTCTTCCCTGTTTCTAATTTCCATATTCTCATTGCTAATGGGGGTACTATGAAGTGTGGGGGACGCTGTGAAAATTTCAAACTCCAAATGGGTGATTATCATTTAAAAACCAACATGTTCTCTATTTCCATTGGTGGTTGTGATATTGTAATGGGAGTGAAATCGCTTTGCACTTTGGGACCAATCACAATGGATTATCAAGAATTATATATGAGATTTCACCATGAGGCTCACTGCTACACCCTTCAAGGTCTCTAAGTGGGCTCTCCTAAAATCATCAGCTCTCATAGGATGGAAAAATTGTTGAAGAAATGCTACCATGGTGTGATTGCTCAATTTAATGCCATCTAGGTCACTGAACAGGCTTCGCAGGTAGTTCCTCCTAGCCTACAAATTATTTTGGAAAAGTACCCGAAGGTCTTTAAGGTACCCACTGCCTTACCTCCCTCTCAAGGTGAGCATGATCATAGCATCCCTCTCCTTATGGGCAGTCAACCCTTCAATTTAAGACCCTACAGATATCCATTTGCTAAAAAAAATGAAATCGAAAAGATGGTACAAGAATTACTCAAGGCGGGTGTAATTCGCCATAGTACAAGCCCATATTCTTCACCAGTAGTGATGGTCTTAAAGAAAGAAGGTACTTGGTGCATGTGTTCTGATTTTAGAGCCCTAATTAAACTAACCATCGAAGATAAGTTTCCCAATCCGGTCAATGATGATTTGTTGGATGAACTCCAAGGGGCTTGTGTCTTCGCCAAATTGGACCTTCGCTCTCGCTATCACCATATTCAAATGAAGGAGGTAGATATTCCAAAGACTAATTTCAGAACTCATGAAGGGCATTATGAATTCTTGGTCATGCCTTTTGTCCTATGCAACGCTCCATCCACCTTCTAAAGTCTTATGAATACATTGTTGAAACCTTACCTTCGACAGTTTTTCTTGGTTTTCTTCGATGACATCCTCATCTACAAGTGCACCTGGGATAGCCACCTTCTTCATGTGGACAAATTTCTTCAATTGCTACAGGACAACCAATTGTTTGTAAAAAGACAAAATGTTCCTTTGGAGCTAGTGAAGTGGAGTACTTGGGACACATTGTGAGTTGCGACGGCGTAAAAGTGGACCCCAAAAAGATACAAGCTATGTAGGAGTGGCCGTGACCCAGGACCTTAAGGAGGCTATGGGGTTTTATCAGTCTCATAGGCCATTACCAGAAACTTGTCCACCATTATGGAAAAATTGTCAAGCCCTTGACCGACCTTCTCAATAAGATTGCATTTCAATGGACAACTGAGGCAGAGCAAGCCTTTTTTGAGTTAAAGTGAGCCATGTGCACTACTCATGTCTTAACAGTGCCTGACTTCAAAAAAAAATTGTGGTGGAATCGGATGCTTCGGGCACTGGTATCAGCACAGTCCTCACCTGAGAGGGTTGAACTCTAGCCTTTACTAGCCAAGCATTGAGTGGCCGCAACTTGGGTAGATCCACTTATGAAAAAGAAATGTTGGCCATTCTACATGCGGTGCACACATGGAGGCCCTACCTTTTGGGACGTCATTTTCATATCAAAATAGATCACCATAGTTTGAATTATTTTTTAGAGCAGAGCCCCCGAACAAAACAAGTGGTTGACTAAAATGTTGGGTTATGACTATGAAATCATATATAAAAAAGGCAAAGACAATATAGTGGTTGATGCTTTGTCATGACAACATGAGGAGGATGGCACCCTGTAGTGTCCCCAAGGCCGAGCCCCGTTGCAAATCCTGATATATGAAATGAATTGTAAACATGTTTTATAGGCTGGTGAGCCAAGTTTGGTATAAGCTGGTAGGCTTATGTGTTTGTTAGGTCAGGGAGCCTAAGTGTTGAAGGCCAAAAGCATGTTGATGTACTTGTATGTATGTAGATCGATTAATAAAATATAAACACCGCCAGGTGCAGACCGACCACGATGAATGAGTGAAGGGGGACTGAGCGTCCACAGAGTGGGCAAGGGATTAGGGGCTGGAAGGTGGGAAAAGGGGCTAACTGTTGAGCCTAGGGGATAAGCCTAGGGACTTAGGCCTGGAATAATATTTTAATATGATTTCCTAAAAATCCATGTGCATATTATTTTATCCTAAGTTCCTAGCAAAAAGGAAAGGCGTGTACAGGGAGGAAGGCGGATGGAACGCATGCAGTTCCCA
>SNQJ01S0058440.1:13745-43071 GCA_010110895.2 Picea sitchensis | reverse complement strand
TAGGGTTAACCCACTTCTAACCACTTGTCAACTTAGTAATTTCTCCATTAAATTTATTATTTAAATAATTTATTTTGTATTCACTTTGACTTATAGTACACTCATCACTTCACTTTATTATTTAACTTCTAAAATCTCTTAAACCACTTTCACTGCTTTGACCTTTTGGGGCTTCTAGATGACTCATGAGGATTCTCCAACTTTACATGGCCATAAATCTCTAACCGTAAGGATTTATGTGATGTTCCACATACCATTGGAAATGACATGACATGTACTATCCATATAGAATAGTCTTTCTATAAATATATCAAAACTCATACCATTATCCATAAAAAAAACTTGGGTTCATTACCCAAACCTGGGTTCTCCAACTTCACATGGCCATAAATCTCTAACTGTGAGGAGTTATGTACTATCCATATAGAATATTCTTACCTTCAAATATATTAAAACTCATGATGTTATACATCAAAAAAATTTGGGTTCATTACCCAAACCTTTATCCTACAAGAATTGTCTACTGGACTTTCTCCAAGGGTTGACATCAATCAACAATATCACTCTCCAATGGTTGAAATAAATGAAAACCAACAATACATACCAATTTTCCATCAACCTAAGCCAACTGCCTGAAAACCATCCCAAGACTTGGAGGGAGCATATTCAAAGAGAGTGAAATTCCCCCTTTTTTTAGAACATACTAAACTGGAAATGATAAGGACATGGTCAAAATATGCATCATTCCCAAAAATACGAGTGGGATCGGTTGAAAATTGATCAGCAAGATCACTTCCTTAGACTTGTCACTGTCTAAGAGAAGAGTGGTATAGGACAAAGGTTGCATCAACATGACCACTTCTCCTTGTTTGAATAGGATGCAAGACAACATGATCAAGAGATGCATTACCCCACAAAAAAAGAATGGTGTCGGTCAAAGATTGCATCGACACAACCACTTCATCAACCAATGATTGAATAGTTTGTTGGGAAACTAAAGATTACTCTTAATTAGAAGGTACTTCATACAAGGACCACCCTCTTCGTACCACTAGATTAACAGGGAACAAGTGAGTAAGGTGGTATCCTTCACAAATATTATAAGGGCACTTGAGCTTACATCCTATATGTCTAGGATTCTCAACCGTATCAATTCCCCTAGCATGACTTTCAATGGTCGATGACATGCTCCCAACATGACTTGCAGAGACTAGTAGTTGATATCCAATAGTACTTGCAGAGGTTGGTGATGTTTTTCAGGTATGACTGGTGGTTACTAGACTCGTTCCCCCAACATGACTTGAATTAGCTATTTTCTTTGTCTTCAACATGACTCATAGAGGTTGTTAACATATCTCCAACATGGCTCATAGAGGTTAGATGCTTAGTTCCAATATGACCTGCAGGGGCTATAATTTTTCCCCAAGCATGACTCAGAGAGGTTGGTTTCTTTCCCCCAGCATGGCTAGAAGACACATCTCCAACATGACTAGTAGAGGTTGGTGACTTACTCTTACCTTTCCCCTTCCTATTCCTTTTAGAATTATGTTTACTAGTAGAAACACTTTCACCAGAAGAGGGAGACGAAGAAGGAATAGCATTTGCGAATGAAGAAAGTGAAGGATCAACATCCATACGATGCCCATGACATAAAGTGCTTATCTCAAAAGCATCAAGAACATTTGGCACATTGAGAGTGGTCCAAAACCAAACCGATAGTCCAACATTTATCCCAAGAATATTCAATCTGGCCATCAAGGGGGCACCAACATTTCTAAAGAATGGAAAAGCACAAGAATCCATGTGGAAAGGGGTCCCTTATTTGGTATCCTCATGAACTTTTTCCATGACATTCTTATGCATAGGTTCATCTCTTATGGAATTGTTCATATCTGAAAAAGTTTCACACACTGACTTTAGTTAACCAATGGTGTAAAAACTCATGCTTTCTAAGAGGAGGGTCCACGCTTTCAATAGAAAACCCAAAGGTCCTTCCAGACCAACAAAGTGGTTGGTCGAATTCTCTAGACCAATGATCCAAAAGTGGTGATATTGATACAAATTAAGGCCCACTATACAAACAAACACTCCACTAAAAATTCCTAAGAGAAACATCGAAAATAAGCAACTTCTCCAAAACTTCAGCCCTGGTGGATGAGATCTTCAGTCCAAAGAAATGAAAAAGTGGAAAGGGACCTTCTGGATATTAACAAAGGTTAATTAAGTCTTGGTATTGATGAATGAAGGAGTCGGAAGAAGTTATCCCAACCTCAACTAACTAGACTTACCTAATGCAAGTACCGATGCTTCATAGGGAACCCTCTAGCAATACTTAAAAATGTCATATGAAATCCACCTGAAGTACCATGGGCAACCCCCTGTAGTCACCTCTAATATAATTAAGAAAATAAACTAAGGTCACCAAGTCACAATAAGCATCCCACGGGTACAGTCGAAATTCAAGATCAAACATATGGGGAGAGTAACTAATCACAAATCCTTGAAAGTTCCTTCTCTCACAGAGTTAAGGGAACTGGAGAAACCCCCAATATACAATCTCTCCACTTTGCTTAATTAATCTTCATAGGAGTTATCTCCATAAATCTTCATTGTGTGACCTCTATTTTGACTCATGTGTTCGAAATATCCCCAGCTCAGAATCATATTTGGGTTCGAAATATCCCCAGCTCAGAATCATATTTTTCTTTACTAGCCTTGGAGAGTAATCTCTCCAATCCTAATCCAAGGCCCTATCCCTAAAATTGTTTATGAACCCTGGAAACAAATTGTAGTATATTTTAAATTTAGCATTCGTTTTAGTAGTTGTTCTTACTCAAAGGGTACAGAAGTGCAACTGATGTTGTTGGAGACTCTTGAAAAACAAAAACTTATAAGAATACTCAACAAGAAAAATTTACAGAAACTATTCAATTAAAAAGAGTTTCAAAAAAGAAAATGCATGAACAATCCTTGAAACCTTGAAATGCAATTTTTTCCTTTTCTTATGCAAAATGTACAATGCAACTTTTAAGAGAGACAAAAGAAGCAAACAAAAGTATTTTATTTATTATTTTTCTTTTAAAATTATATCAATATTAGAATATAACAAAATCCTATGGTAATGTTTTTTAATTTTTCAAATAACAATAAAAAACAATGGAAAGAAAGAAAGAGACCTAACTAGCAAAAAATAGTTTTTTTATTTTATTTTCTTCTTGTTTCTACCAAAGAAAAACTAACAAAAGATGCTAAAAGAGAGAAAATTTGGTTGTTTAATGTTTAAAAAATCAATCAAATACACAAACGAAAATTATCGAATTCAGACACAAACACAAGTTTCAGAAATTTCCATAACAGTGATCATGAAACCAAGATCCTGAGAACAAAAGTAGTCTTATAGAAGTGAAATAGAAGAGATCAAAAGAAGGAAAATAAGCATCCAAATATATTTTTTTCTCTTCAAATATGATACTTTATCCACCTACTATATCTGAAAAAACATTCATCCAAAACAAAGTCCAAATGACCCCTCAAACAATCAAAACAGAGCCCAAAAAAGATTGAACAATGGTGAAAAATAATCTTTTAGGGGTTGCACATGAATCTCCACTGTAGGTAGAGTATATAAGCTCACATATGCAATTATATTCAATAAAATTCACGTGTTTATATGACTATACTCAATTGAACCCGCATACACTCAAATAAAATCCCTGAAACTTGATGTAGTAGGGATGGAATGTTGAAATTACTAAGACAACTGAGAGGGGGGGGGGTGAATAAGTTGTTACTGTGATTAAACAATTTTATGCCTGTTAAAATATTTTTATTTGTCTCCAAATGATAATCATTATTATGCAAGACATGAACAACAGAAATAACAAGCATTAATCACACATATGATAGACCGAGAGACATATATTCACAAGGAAACCCATAAAGGGAGAAAACCTCTTCTTCTTCAAATGAGAGGCAGTCTTTCTATGTTTTGTACATCATCTATCTTTAAGAACCAACTCAATGTGAGGCTACCACCTCTGTTTTACAAGATGAAACTTATTGAGAGCACCAACTCTCTGGTTTCTCTAGCACCCAATAGAAGGAAGCACCAACTCCTTGAGTGTTCCATCACCAACTGGATGGAAGCACAAACTTCGAGTCACACAGGCACCAACCTGTGTAACAGAGAAAAATAGTTCTCCCTTGCACCACCCTACCACCCTGGTTTTTCTGGCTGCAACCAGATGGAAGCTACGACTCCCTGTGTTCAAGCACCCACTTGAAACTTCGAGGACAACAGTCCTCGCTAGAACCTCCCTACCACCCTGAATATAAAAATTTGCTTGAAGGATAGCTTACAACAATACATATATGTCAATGCTTACCATTTCTTCTTTGTTCTTCAATTCTACTATGCTTATATCTGTTCATGCTTGGCCCAACTTGCTGTCTCTTTCCATCTGCACTCTGTCTATTCTTCTCATGCTCTTAGGCTCTTGTACATTCTGCTCACTTCATTAATTTTCCTCTGTCTAGCTTATGCTCTTCATCTCTAAATTTGTTCTCATGCCGTGTGTACTGTAATTTTCATTTCCTACAGTTCAACTCATTTTTCAGAGAAAACAACCAACCTCACTCGGTCATGACATTTCTCTTTTATGCCATTCCCCAATTTGGTTACTCCTCAAACCTCCAAGAAAAAACACCCAAGACTGAATCACAAATCCGTTACACTATGAATCTACCACGCAAAGAGAAATGATTAAGTTAGTATAACTGAATCGTAACTCGTCAAGAAATCATGAAGGAAAACAGTAACCCTTCGATTGTCGAGTTAATCAACACCATTGGATTAAATCCACAGATGCACTAAGTTCCTCTCCACATGACCACTAGTTGTGACCACATGCTAACTAAAAGGGCGTTATGCAACTTCGCGTTTCGCGATCTTCTGCTGTGAGTTGCCTCGATTCTCCCAACTCTCGATCTCCGATGTGGAGCCTAGCAACACTATCTCCTTCCCTTCTCTTCCATTGATGTGACCACTAGCTATGACTTGGGGCCAAGCACTTTGAAACTCCGTGTTTCGTGAGCTCGCAAACTTCATCGTGCCTAATAAACTACCCACGAAATTCCTCATTCGACAATCCAGATTTCATTGGGACTTCACATTTTGCGATGTCGAGGGTTAGAGTACCTAGTTTCTTCAACTCCCAATTTTTCGATTTGTGAATCAATGCAATGTTGATCTCTCGCCACATGTCCTACCTCAATGGAATACCAGGATTGTTGCGGCTCCGAGCTCCTCAGGTGTTTTCCTCCTGCCTTCCCAATATTTGCAAGCGTCAGATCAACGATTCACACTCCCCATGATCTAACGGTCTATATATTCTCTCATGAATCATAGGTTTATATATCATGACTTTGGAAAACAACTTCCTCTCTGCTCCAGAATTTCGATTGTCAATTCCTGATTTCTAGATCCAACGGATGTTGGTCCTCACATTCAGGTCTGACGACTAGGGTCTAATCTCCTCCTCTGTGCGCTCCTCTTGTCTAGACTCTGATCTAACGGTGACTGTCACTCCTCCTCTGTGTGCTTTTGATTTCTTCCATCTTAGAATTTCTAAATGTCAAAGGCCTTGACCTTTGATCCTTTTGTGAGTCCTGATGAGTTGGCGTCTCATCTGTGTTTTTGAGAATGCTATCTCTCCTGATATTTGGAAATAAATTTAACTTCGACCCTAGCACACACTTTACCTCCATGTGAAACTCTCTGTTATTCCTCCTAAGCTTGTAGACAACAATTTATGATGCTATCATCATTGCTTTCATGTTTTCCATCATTGTTGTTGTTCTTTCCATCAATGACAAGCATAATCTTCCTGTAAACATGCCAACAATCTCCCCCTTTGGCATTGATGGAAACCCTGGAAGACTGCACTATCATGCTTAGACCTCCAACTGTAGCATCCAGAACATAGCATCCAGAGAACACCTTTTCTGCCCCTTTGACATCAATGTTAATGAAAACATGCTCCCCCTGAGATGTTCCAGTACTTTTTCAGAGGTATCAGATATTCAACCAACACATAATCCCCCTGAGAGGATGGATTCTCTCAGGTGAGAGAAGGAAGGACATCGAGTTTCTGACAAAGATATTCAACTGGTGTTGTGGCTAAGGGTTTAGTAAATATATCAACTATCTGGTATGTGGAAGGAATATAGTTCATCTGAACCACTCTGTTTGTAACCTGCTCTTTAATAAAATAGTGTTTTATTGGTATATGATTAGTCTTTGAATGGAGAACATGATTCTTGGAGACACTAATGACACTAGTGTTATCACAGTGAAGTGGGATTGGATCAGTATAAGTTAGCTTCAAATTTGCAAGAGTTTGTATCATCCATAATATCTGAGTGCAACAACTAGCAGCAGTAATGTACTCTACCTCTGTAGTTGATAAGGAAATATATCCCTTCTTCTTACTAAGCCATGCTACTAATGAGTTACCCAGAAAGAATGCACCTCCACTGGTGCTCTTTCTCTCATCCACACAATTTACCCAATCAACATCTGAATATGCAGTTAATTGAAAATTCCAATTTCTAGGATACCACAAACCATAAGTCATTGTGCCCTTCAAATATTTTAATATCTCGTTGACATCTTCTAAATGACTTTGTTTAGGAGAAGAATGATAATGACCTACCATTCCAACAACTTGCATTATATCAAGACGAGATGTTGTGATGTACAAAAGATTGCCTATCATTTAGTGATATTTTATTTGATCAACATCAGGTGAAACATCATCTTTACTGATCTTACAACCAACCACCATAGGTGTATTAACCAAAGAATCATCCATCTGAAACTTCTTCAACATCTCTTTCAAATACTTTTCTTGAGAGATAAATAACCCTGCAGAACTCTGATTTATTTGTAAGCCAAGAAAATATGACAGTTCTCCTATCATGGACATCTCAAACTCTGCTTGCATAGAATTAGAAAACCACTGAACATCAGGATTATTAGTACATCAAAAAATAATGTCATCTACATAAACCAAAACAACTAATAAATCATCATATTCATACTTAATGTATAGATTACTATCAGTAGTACCTTTCTTGAACCCTTTGTCATGTATAAATTTGTCCAGCCTATAATACCAGGCTAGTGGTGCTTGTTTCAGCCCATATAAAGCCTTTTTCATATTGTAGACATAGTTAGGATTATCTGTCAGTGAAAATCCTTCAGGTTTCTCCATATGTACTTCTTCCTCTAGATCTCCATTAAGAAATGTTGACTTAACATCCATCTGATATACTTTAAAGTTCTTATGACATGAATATGCAAGAAACATTCTGATGGCTTCCAATCTTTCCACTAGTGCAAAGGTTTCATCAAAATCATGTCCTTCAACTTGTGCATACCCTTTACAGACCAATCTGGCTTTATTCCTAACATTTTTTCCTTTTTCATTCATTTTATTCTTGAATACCCATTTGGAGCCTATTACATTCTTATCTTCAGGTCTAGGAATAAGATCCCAAGTGTTTTCTTCTCAATCTGATCAAGCTCTTCATTCATAGCTATAATCCAATCGGCATGCTTCTTGGCTTCATCAAAATTTTTAGGTTCAATCATAGATTGGAAATCAATCTGAGATTGTTCTAAGTCTTTAATCAATTTCCTTCTTGTCTAAACTCCTTTATTCATATCACCAATTATCTGATTTTCAAGATGATTCTTTCTAACAATTATGAGAGGTGGTTTTGCTGTTGTTTGCTGATTGGAGTTTGCCTTATTATTTGTATCTTCATCTAACTTAGATTCTTCTCTTTCTGATTCTTGGACCTATTTATCTTCAACTTCAAATCTATCCTTCGTTGTTGATTCAACACTTCTTACATCTCGTACTAGGATTTCTTCATCAACTTTTATGTCAATACAATCAACCAATTTATGCAACCTATTATTATAGCATCTGTATCATTTACTTTTTGTAGCATACCCTAAAAATATACCTTCATCATCCATGTCATCATATTTGCCAAGATTTTCATCATTATTCTTGATATAACACTTACTCCCAAAGACTTTAAAATTATTGATTGAAGCAGGTATTCCGAACCATAGTTCATTAGGAGTCTTGTCACTGTGTGGCCTGGGATGAGCTTTGTTAAGAATATGTATAGTTGTATGAATTGTTTCTACCCAATATGTCTGAGCAATATTCCTTTCAATCATCATTGATCTTGCCATCTGTTGAATTGATCTATTCTGCCTCTCAACTAATTCATTTTGTTGTGGAGTCCTTGGAATAGTATACTCTCTTTTGATCCCATGTTTATCACAAAACTCTTTGAAGTTGCATGAACTAAACTCTCCTCCTCTATCATACCTTACTTCCTTCAATATTTTTCCTATTTGATTCTTAGTCAGAGCCTTAAACATTTTGAATTTTTCAAATGCTTCATATTTTTCCTTTAGAAAGGAAACCCATGTTAGTCTAGAATAATCATCAATAATCAACATGAAATAGTTTTATTTTCCTGTACCTTCCTTCCTTGATGGTCCACATAAATCCATATGTACTAATTGAAGAGGTATTTCTGTTGAAGGAAAGTTCTTAGATTTAAACTGTGTCCAAGTAAGCTTTCCTATTTGGCAAAGTTTACAAACAAAATCATATGGATTTGATATCTTTGGAAGATATTTTACTTCCACACTGTTTCTAAGATTGATTATATATCAAAATTTAGGTTTCCAAGTCTCCTATTCCATAGCCAACTTTCATCATACTTGCTTAAGTGGCATTCTTCTTTTTATTGTTTTAAAACATAGACATTGTTTTTTGTTCTTATGCCTTTTGCAACCATCTTTCCCGAATTCACGTATTTTATTCTACAATCTTTAGAAGTAAAATAAACTTCACATCCTCTGTCACAAAATTGACTGACACTACGCAGCTTATGTTTCAGGCCATCTACAAACAACACATCTTGATATTTCCCTTTGCCATTACTCAAGCTTACCATTCCTTTACCTTTTATTTTTCCCGATGCATCATTTCCAAAAGTTACATTCCCTGATTTGCTTTCACTTAAAGTTAGAAACTTGCTTTTGTCTCCAGTCATATGTTTGGAACATCCACTGTCAATATACAAGGGGTTATTTTTTCTTTGGGCAGACAACACTAATCCACACTTGTCATCTTTTTTCTTCTTCCAAACCTTGAAATTTTCAGCAGCAGGATTCAAATATGGCTTATAGTTCCTTAAGCATCAGTCTAAAGCTTTATGTCCATAATTATGGTAGGTGTAACATTCTGGTAAACTGAATAAAGGATCATAACGATTGTTATGCTTAACCTGTGTATTTTTACCAACCATCACATGATTTGTAGTCTGTGGTTTTTTGTTACTTGGATATCTCATTCTTTGTTGTGGCAAATATTTATTCCTTGAGTGTCTTGATTGCTCATATATAAATCTTAAAGAATAGTTTACAACTTTCTGACCAAATTTAGAACATGAAAAAAAATATCCATAGAAAAATCCTTTGTACCTAGAAAATTGTTGTCTTCTTTGAGCAGGTCGATTTCTTCGATGTTGATGATTTATTTGAGAAGAGGGTGTGTTTGTGTTATTTATTTTATCTACAGATTCAGTTTTGGTACTTTTTCTTTCACTCCTCCTTGGCGGTTGATTATCTTCCTTTGTTTATGTAGAGTGGTTGTTTTCAATGATTGTAGATTTGACAAACTTGATGGATTTTTTGTTGCTTGGCTGATCACTGCTTGATCCTTCTTCATAACCCAAACCAATTTTCGACTTTGGATTCCTTTTTTGGTTCAGAATGGTGGCTAATCCTTCTGAATCCTTAATGCTTGTCAGATTATGATGGTATAAGGCCTGAAATTTCTCTAGATCTTTTCTGACAACCACTACTTCAGCTTCTAAAGCTTCACATCTTACCTTCTTCGCTGCTAATTGTCATTTTAGAATAGATTCTATTTTCTTTGATTATTCTAATTGTACTTTTAACAAAACAAAATCTTCACTTGGTTCTTTTCCATTCTTTTCAAACTGCATCAACAATTGTTTTTGTTTTGTCTTCTTAAATCTAAGTATGCCAATTTCTTCCAAAGCACTGATTAATTCACCTTCCATATCAACCATATATTCTTCTTCATCCATGTCACCTCATCTGTGTTCATCATCAAGACATCACATAGCCATAAGCATAAAATCATTCACTTTGTCTTCACAAGATGAATCATTATCTATGTCTTCTGAGGAGACGTCATTGTTTGCACACAAACTTATCTTTTCACTATATTTTTTAAATTTGTATTTCTTTTCATCATCAGAGTTTAGGTCCTTTTTCTTGTGTGGACACTTAGATGAAAAATGACCTATATTTCGAGAGTTAAAACATTTGAAGGGTAGCTTGCCTTGGTATTTACATGATCCTTTCTTTAACTTTCTAAAAAAATTTCCTCAATATCATCTAATTCTAAATCAGTATTCTTGTCTGCTTTAAAATATACTTCTTTAGTGGTGAATTTATCTTTGCTAATTCTCATTTCATATGCAACTAGAGTTCTGATGATTTGATCAATAGACAGAGTTTTAAGATCATTTAGTTCTTCTTTTGCGGAAACGTTTGGATTAAATTTATCAAGCAAAGATCTTAAATTCTTCTGAACTGAAAATGCGTCTTCAATCTTCTCACCAAGACCCTTCATGTCATTCACAAGATCTTCAACTCTTAAAAAATACTTACTATTTGTTTCATCCTCATTCATCTTTAGTTGTTCAAATTTCAATCTATATGTCTGAAGTTTGGCATCTTTTACTTTCTCATTTCCTTCATAACTGCTAATAAGTTTATCCCACATTGCTTTGGCAGATTCAAGATGCATCACCATTACAAAATCGGCTTAAGCAAGTCCACTCAAGATAACATTCATTTCCTTTTCATTGAATCTAAATTATAACTTATCATCTTTGGAAGCTAGCACAACAAGATTTATATATCCAGTCTCAAATACATTCCAAACATCAGCACCTAAGGCCATTAAGTATGTTCTCATTCTAACTTTCCACAAGGAAAAATTTGTTCCATCAAAGAGAGGAGGCTTATTGGCTTAAGTCCATTCATGACTTGTCATGTTTAAGCTTACAGATCTAAATTAAATAAAAGGAACCTTCTCTGATACCAATTGTTGAAACTACTAAGACAACTAAGAGGGGGGGTTGAATCAGTTGTTACTGTGCTTAAACAATTTTATTCCTGTTAAAATATTGTTGTTTTTCTCCAAATGATAATCAAGATTATGCAAGACATGAAAAAAAAAAAAAAAAAAATTCATCACACATATGATAGACAGGGAGACAGATATTCACGAGGAAACCCATAAAGGGACAAAACCTCTTCTTCTTCAAATGATATGTAGTCTTTTTATGTTTTGTACATCATCTATCTTTGAGAACCAACTCAATGTGAGGATACCACCTCTGTTTTACAACATGAAACTTGATGAGAGAACCAACTCTATGGTTTCTATAACACCCACTAGAATGAAGTACCAACTCCCTGAGTGTTCCAACACCAACCGGATGGAAGCACCAACTTCCAGTCACACATGCACCAACCTGTATAACAGAGAACAATAGTTCTCCCTTGCACGAACTTACCACTCTGGTTTTTCTAGATGAAACCAGATGGAAGCTACAACTCCATGTGTTCAAGCAACCACTTGAAAATCTGAGGACAACAGTCCTCCCTAGCACCTCCCTACCACCCTGAATATAAAACTTTGCTTGAAGGATAGCTTACAACAATACATATATGTCAATGGTTACCATTTCTTCTCTTTTCTTCAATTTTTCTCCACTTCTATCAATTCATTCTTGGCCCGACTTGTTGTCTCTTTCCATCTGCACTCTATCTATTCTTCTCATGCTCTTAGGTTCTTGTACATTATGCTCACTTCTTTAATTTTTCTTTGTCTATCTTCTGTTCTTCATCTCTGAATTTGTTCTCACGCTATGTGTACTGTAATTTTCATTTCCTACAATTCAAATCATTTTTCATAGAAAACAACCAACCTCACTCAATCACGACATTTATCTTTTATGCCATTCCCCAATTCGGTTACTCCTTGAACCTCCAAGAAAAAAATCCCAAGACTGAATCGCAAATCCATTGCACTACGAATCTCCCATGCTAAGAGAAACGATTCAGTTAGTATAACTAAATCGTAACTGGTCAAGAAATCATGAAGGAAAATAGTAACCTTTCGATCAAATTGTCGAGTTAATCAACATCATTGGATTAAATCCATAGAGGCACTAAGTTCCTCTCCACACGACCACTGGTCATGACCACATGCTAACTAAAAGGGCGCTACGTAACTTTGCGTTTCACGATATTTTGTTGTGATTTGCCTCGATTCCCCCAACTCCTGACATCTGATGTGGATCCTAGCAACGTTATCTCCTTCCCTTCTCTTCCACTGATGTGACCACTAGCTGTGAATTGAGGCCAAGCATTTTGGGATTTTGTGTTTCGGGAGCTCATGATCTTCGTCGTGCCTGATCAACGGCTCATGGAATTCCTCAATCGATGGTCTAGATTTCATCGAGACTTTGCGTTTTGTGATGTTGAATGTTAGAGTACCTCCTTTCTTCGACTCGCGATTTCCTGATTTGCAAATCAACGCAATGTTGATCTCTCACCATGTGTCGTGCCTCAATGGTTGGCCAGGATTGTTGTGGCTCCCAGCTCCTCAGGTATTTGCCTTTTTCCTTCTTGATACTTGTGAGCGTCATATCAATGGCTCACAACTCCCCATGATCTAATGGTCTAGATATTCTCTCGCAAATCAGAGATTTGCATATCGCGACTTTGGAAAATAGTTTCCTCCATGCTCCAGAATTTCGATTGTCGATTTCCCAATTTCTAGATCCAACAGATGTTGGTCCTCACATTCAGTTCCGAAAACTGGGGTCTAATATACTCTTATGTGCACTCCTCCTTCCTGGACTCTAATCCGATGGCCATTGTCGCTCCTCCTCTGTGCGCTTGCGATTTATTTCGTCTTATAAATTCTAAGTGTCAAAGGCCTCGACCTTTGATCCTTTTGCGAGTCTTGATGAGTTGGAGTCTCGTATGCATTTCTGAGAACTCTATCTCTCCTGATATTTGGCAATGAAGTTAACTTTGGCCCTGGAACACACTTGCGCTCTGCGTGCAACTCTGCACTATTCCTCCTAAGCTTGTAGATAAAAATTCTCGATGCTATCATCGTTGATTTCCTGTTTTCCATCATTTTTTTTGTCCTTGCCATCAATGAAAAACATACTCTACCTGTAAACATGCCAACATGGAAGACTCATAAAATATCAAAGAAATCAAGAGAATGCTAAAACAAGATTGCAAACACAGAAAAATATTCAAAAGAAATGCACCCATAAAGCACCCTATAATGACCCAAAAAAGGGAGAATTTCCAGTGGAGTCATCAATTTTGTAATGGTAAATTACTCCATATGGTATTTGGGTCATAACCACAAGAGATCAAAACCCAAGGAAACTTAGCTAAGACTCTAATCACACAATCTATTAGGAATAACTACTTACAATAAATAAGCTTCAAAAAAAGGGAAGAAGAGTGCTCCTGGAATCCTACGTTTGAAGTAGATCCCACTTGATGTCTTTCTCTATGGAATTCCTTCACGACAACCCTTTTAAAGTCTCGAAAGAAAATAAGTATGCAATTGCAAGAAAGTAGTTATCTGTTATCTAACTTAATGTAATTGATTTAGATTTAATGTTAGATTCAAAATGAAATGTATACACAATATCATCAGAATCATAGATTAACACACAGAATTGAATGAGAATGAGAGTTATTTCATTAATGACAGAAAAAGGGGTTGGTTAAAACCTATAACCATTGCAGCACCACCTCAAAACTAGTCTCCAAGCTCCTCCACCCAAGGTTGAAAATGTATAGGACTGCCTCCAACACTCTACACTCTAGCAGGTCCAAGGAAGAATTTCGTTTTCTTCCTGACAAGATAAAGTGAATGTAAATTCTACAAAAAATGATTTCCATGCATCGGAGACAATCTCAAACACTAGGGAAGTAGGGCAGTTGTAGGATAATATTCAAAAGGCTAGCATAATGGGGCATTTCTTATCCATCTTTTTCCTGCACTCGAAGGCTCTCTTTTATACTCCATTTTGATGGTTGGAGTCATTATGTACAATATTTGGGAAGTTAGGGAATGGAAAATATCATAAATGCTACCTGAAATGTTGATATTATATTTTTTTGATCCAAAATTAACATGTATGTGGGTTGATAAAATGGAACTCATGTATGTACATGAGTTTATTTAAGGAAAGTCATGTACACTTCGATAAATGGTGTTTTTAAATAGGTTTTTGAGGAGAAGAAATGGATTTAATTTCTGTAAACAGGGAAAGGGATGCAATATAGGCCAATGATTCATCATATCCATGTGTAGTGGAAAATGACACTATAAAAATATGGAAGAGAAAACTCTCTTGTTTTTGTGGTCCATGTAGTAGTAATGAATGAGATGATTGTGAATCGACAAAATGGGTCGATAGATGGAATAATGTATCACTCCCCATTGGTGAACGCATAAATATGGAATTATCCTAGTTGGATAAGGACCAATCAAATATTTCAACAAATTATGATCACGCCTCAGATATTGTACTATCGGGTTTAGGGAAACCTTCTATTAAATTTTGAAAAATTAGTATCAATGTTTTATTCTTTGGTCATTTAGTGGACTCATATGTTGGAACTCCACTTTTTACAGGGCACATATACACAGTTCTCTCCCCAAGAGGTAATCAATGGGGCATTGAAAATTGGTTGGCACGTTTCTTAGAGGGAAAGAAGACCCTCATGCTCTCAGTAATAGACTCCGAAGGAATTGAATTTTTGATTGGGTCATTGGTTATTAAAAGAGAATATATTATATGAGATGAAAGAACATGGAGGAAATGCAGTTATCTATTTCAATATTATAGATAAAGTGAATTTGTATACCACTTTATAAAATTTGTTGTTGGTACAAACCTCCAACTATAAACAATTCCAAGTAAGAACTCATCAAAGGTATGATACTTCTTTCCTTACTCTCAAAATGAAAAGTTAATGGAGATTATCAATATTAGAAGTGATCCTGATGCGTTTCCTTGTCTTTACTTACCTTTCCTTGCCTTTTATTGTCTTTCTTTTCTTTGTCTTTCCTTTCCTTTCCTTGTCTTTCCTTGATTTTCCTTGTCTTTCCATGACTTGCCTTGTCTTTCCTTGGCTTACCCTACTTTCCTTTCCTTACCTTCCTTTGACTTATTTTCCTTTCTTTCCTTGCTTGCCTAGCCTTTAATTTCCTTTGTTTTTCTTGCCTTGCCTTACCTTCCCTTGCATTACCATGTCTTTTATTTCATTGACTTGTCTTTCCATTCCTTGACTTACCTTGCCTTGCCTTTCCTTACTTTGAATTTCCCTGTCATGTATTTCCTTTCCTTTCCTTTGCTTGCCTTGCTTGTGTAGCCTTGCCTTGAATTTTCTTTCCTTACCTTACCTTACCTTGCATTCCATTTCCATGCATTTTCTTTCCTTGCATTGTCTTTCAATACCTTTCCTTTCCTTTTCTTTTCTTTTCTTTATTTCCTATCCTTTCCTCGCCTTTCCTTTTCTTTCCTTTATTTACTATCCTTTCCTTGCCTTTCATACCTAACCTTGCCTTTCCTTTCCTTTTCTTCATTTCCTTGTCTTATCTTTCCTTGCCTTACCCTATATTTCCTTGCCTTGTCTTGCCATTCCTTGCCCTATATTGCCTACATAGCCTAGCCTTGCATTGTCTTGGCTTGGATTTGATTGGATTGGCTTGGCTTGGCTTGTCTTGTCTTTCCTTTCCATGACATTTCTTGTATTTTCATGTCTAGCCTTGCCTAACCTTGCCTTTTCTTTCCTTTCCTTGCCTTGTTATCCTAGCCTTGCGTTGCTTTTGCTTGTCCTTCCTTTCCTTGCCTTAACTTTCCTTGTCTTGTTTTGGCTTGTCTTGTCTTGGATTTCCTTGTCATACCTTGTCTTTCCTATCATTTCCATGCCATGTCTATCCTTTCGAAACCTTTCCTTGCCTTTTATTTCCTTCGCTTTCCTATATTTCCTAGCCTTTCCTTGTATTTTCTTGCCTTGCCTTGCTTTAACTTTCCTTGCCTTACCTTTCCTTGCTTTAAATTTCCTTTCCTTTCCTTGTATTTCCATGCCTTTTGTTTTCTTTCCATGCCCTATCTTTCCATTCCTTTCCTTGTATTGCCTTACCTCATATTTTCTTTCCTTTCCTTACAAGGTGTTAAATTGTTAAGCATATGTAATCAGCAATAGAAATATGATAATAATGATGCCATTGGAAAAGTAATAATGTGTAAAAGGAATAATTGAACAAATATTTTAGATTTATGATTGATTGAAATTATTCCTTTATTTTATGGATATTATGGTATTCTTGTATTTTTTGGTTGATTTTTATTGTTAGGGAATTTGTTACGAGGAAAATCACTCTATGGCTAGGGGTAAAACACAACAGATGGAAATGACTGCAAAAATCAACTCTAATCTCAAGTATACTATATAAGAAAATATGCTAAGAAGACAAGATAAGAGGCCTACCTTCTCCAGACGTTAGATGAAGTCCATCATTGAGCACTTGACTCAAAACAATATACCTACAACTAGTCCTCAACAACCAAGCAACACAAGATTATAGTGATAATATATGATGTTAGCACATTCAATAGCATAATCCATCAACATTAATAACAAATACTCCGATGGAATAATAATTCAAATATTTGCGAGATATTAATTGGACGAGAAAAGAGTATTTCTATTAAGATATAATCAGCAAAAGTGAATGAGTTACAGACTCCCGTGTCGGCATGGTTCGGAACCGAGAAACTAAGTTCCTTCCCACTAGGTCTCCTCATATAAGAGAGACAATCAAGTTCTGAATTAGTAAGGGAAGAGCTTGGGTGTTGAACAATGTGTTCAGACTTAAAGCAAAAAGGGATGCAGACTCAATGTGAAGTGAATAATTTCTCCAAAGTAACTTTGCTCTCAAAGTTGAACTCTTTATGCACTTTTCCATAGCTCAGATTTGGCTCATTTATAGACTTAAAGTTGAACTCAAGGGTTGAGTGAGAAATTTTACAGTATATGGAAGGCCAAGGATCATTGATATCGTGACGTGACATGGAAACCCCGCACCAATTTTCATTTTTTTGCACATTTCCCGATGTACATGGGATGTAGTGGTGCAACCTGTGTATAGGGATGTTGTAATATAGGTAGGGCACATATATGTGGAAAAATTTCAATTTTATCTCTGAGATTTGCAAAAATTGACTTCAAGTCTGCATAGGGAAATGGAAAAAGGCCCTCTGTGAAAGATTGCATGGGGTGAGGAAAATCTTTCTATAATATATGCCCCCTAATGGGTGACGTCAGAAGAGTATTTGCAATGGAAAAAATACATTATAAAAACCCAGAAGTGGAGTAATGGGGACCCAACTGTAAGAACTAGTTGCTCATTACAATCTGTACTAACTTTGCATACATGGATGCCAATTTGAATTACACTACAAATCCATGTGAAAATATACCAAACAATTGTCCATGGCCATGAATAGGAAAATACAAATGTGGTTACATGCCAAAGGCTGTCATAGTCATGAACACGGTCTAGTAAAACCATTCTCAAAATCAATATGAAGATATTTGTATATAATGGAGTACAATCTGATCTCCCATGATCACTAAAGTCACACAGGTACTGGTCCAATGAAAAGGTAGCAACAACTCAAGAAAGTTGTGGCCACAAACTGATGTATTCAAGTCTTCTACACAATCCACCAAAGGTGCAAGTCTATATCATGTGAATAAAAGAGTTGAGAGTGAGCACAATGAGACTTTGTTTGATTACCGGTCATTGAGGTATACTGTTAACAAACGCGAGACAACCTATCGATGATGAAAGTAGGTATCAAGGCACCAAGTACATTCTTACAAGTGTGAATAAAGGAGTCAAGGTCGAACACTTGAATAATCCATCGATCAAGAGACATTGATGTATTCCCAACTGTTGATGGTAAGAGAACCTGCCACTAATGACTGCAAGCCTTTAGGTACTCATAGGAATCTAGGTCTCGTCTCCAAAATAGATGAGCTGAAGTCGATGGAAGGAGACCCACTGAAAGGAGAGCATTAAGGAATATATAATCATTAAACACGAGGTACAAAGAAGGAGTTTGATGATTTAGAGGAAATTGGACGAAGGACATGTTCACGAACCAACGACCCTGTGCATCTTTCACATGTGCCAAGTGCAAGCGGTACACAAAAAAGAACCTATGAATAATAACCAATGAGGAAAATTGTTGACAAAGGCGAGGGAACCACCAATAAGGATAATGGAATCCAAAACACTACATGAATCCCAATGTGTGAATAGATGTCTTGTTGTTGAACACAAGGGAAACCACCCAATCAATGACCAATGATGAAATGTCGATTGTTGGGTTCAAGGTTACCTACCAATGAGGAAAGTAGGACCAAGGTTCGCAATAGGACTACAAATTCATGTGATTCTGATACAAACTGAGGGTATGGCCGACATGCAAAGTCAAGGGTTCTGAGGAATGGCCAACACATGCTAATAGACATCCTTTGAACAAGAGTGTGATACATATGGAAGACTCTGGCAGCATAGATTCAATGATGAAACCATGAGATGTAGGAGGCATCAATCAAACTCTCCATAGGGACTAGAAGATTAACCATTCGAGGGAGTAAACTCTCTGTTACAAGCTAAGCTTCCTAAGGCCATGATAAACCCAAAATTATGATGACAAGTCGACTCAAAAATTTTGTTCTATGTTCAAAGGCGACATGACTTCTACCAATATAATATAATACTTCCTTCCTGCCCGTCTTTTTTTGTTTTTTCATAATCAAATGAATGCTATGATACAGAGGAGAATACAAGTGTCACAAGTAAGAAAAAATAGTTCCAGTAGCGGAACATACCTATGCTCAATGCAAGGAGGTGCATGTGGGAGATGGACACTCGGGGAAATGTTCCCTCCTGGGTATAGGGTGCAAAGTTGCGAAGGATATAAACAAGGATCTTCTTAGTTGAGGATGAAAAACTATTGAGGAAAATGATTTATGACGCAAAGAGAGAACTGAAAATACCTTCAATACTACAAGCAAGGGCATGAGATGCAATCACAACTTAACGCCAAAAAATGTCATTTTTTCATAATATTATTCTATTTGGTTTGAGAAAGGGGTAAACTTGTATCAAATAGATGTCCTTTCAAATCCAATTTTACGAGTGTGAAAGAGACAATTTCACTCGACAATGTTTTTTCTTTTTGAAAATGAGTCGAAAAAGAGATTAAATCAAACTCACTAGAGGTTTCTAAGAGACATGTCACGGGGGAGGTCAAGGCTCACATGATGGAATTATTTGAAAGGTCAACATCTTACAAATAGCCGACACAAGCTTGGGGAAACCCAAATCTCTCCAAGTCGAGGATGATAAAATGCTAGCAGAGGTTACCTTCTCCATGATATATCAGATGATGTCCATTACTTGAAAGAACATAGGAGGAGGCACTGGATAACCCACAAGACCATCCCAATCAAAGGTAACTTCTCCAGGACTTGAAGGGAAAGTACTCGGGGAGAGTAAAACTCTCTATTGTTCAGAAGGTGCAGTACTAAAAATTCTAACGACATGGTTGAAGGACACATCACCCTCCAAAAGGAGATTTGTATTGATCGGGGATTGCACCGGCGACCACTTCTTCAACACTAAGTTGAATAGGATGCGTGGAAACAGGTCTAGGAGACGCATCACCCTCGACAATCGGGGTGTGGTCAGGAGAGGATTTCATCGACATGAATTCCATGTCAATAAAAGGAGAAACTAAGAGAGGGGAAACCACATATGCCTCAGAATTCGAAGGGCCCCCAAGTTAGAACCATGCTTCCAGTATCCCGACAGTAGCAAGACATAAACGAGTAAGGTGATTTCCTTCACAAGTCCTGCAAAGGAACTTGGGTTTACGTCTAATACGTATAGGCTTCTAAATCATATGAATGCCCCCAACCTCACTTACAATGGTTGGTAACATGCTCTTAGTGTGACTAGAAAAGGCTGGAGGTTCATCTCCCATATGATGTACAAAGGTTGGAGATATGATATCGATATGACTCGTGGTGACTAGAGTGATGCCCCCAACATGACTAGCAACGGCTGGTTGCGGGTATTCAACATGATTTGCAGAGGTCGTCAACCAATCTCCAATGTGACTAGCAGTGGCTGGTGATGGAGCTCTAGCATGACTGGCAGTGATTGGTCTAGCGGCGATGGTGAGTTATGGCATTTGAGACCAAGTTCCCAGGAAATATTGGTTTTGAAACATTACAAGCTAGGAAGGGTCCTATTTTACACCCTGTCCCTATTTGGAAAGGTAGTATCCTTCGCCCAATTGATCCATAGAGGTTTGTACAAGCATCACCACTGAAGAAAATGTTTGCAAAGAGACATAAGTATTATAAGGATTATTCAAGTGAGGATATATGTTTCCCGCATGTGAAGGAGTTCCCTAAAAAGGGTAGTCTGACCCATAAAAATGATTCTCCCCATATGAAATTCTTGGGGATATATGTGGACTTGCCATAGGAAAAGTGTTCATAGGAACTGGCATGGCGGATGAAGAATACACGGATGAGGTGTAATAAGTAGGATAACCACCCATTTGAGTACTAGCTCCTGAAAAAAACATGGCTAGGACTGGATCCATAAGAGGGGAGGTTCAAAACTCCCATAGTGAGAGTTGGTAGAGGGCATGACTCCTATCAAATGAATACATAGACGGTGGGGCCATGGTGCCCACAGATACAAAACTAGGATTCACATAAGTGTGCCAGGGAGAGGATGGAAAGGGTGAATGCATGTTTGGCATATCAATAAGAAAATGATTAGAGACCCAAGGCATGGACTGAGTGTTATAATTATTCATACCATTATGAAAAGTGGACGGATTCGACCCATGAAATGAGTGAACATAATGGGGGGTAGTGGTAAAGGAGGGAGCTACAAGAACTCCACTATCCATGATAATGACAACTCAAAGCACTATATAAAATATCAAAGGCCTAGTAATAATCAAAGAGCACACCAAAAATAATCAAACGACCAATATGCACACAAACATGAAAAACTGGTTGAAAGGGACCTCCCTCTCTAAAGTATGTATGCCTCACCCAAGAGGGGCCTATGTCTCTATTGCTAAATATTTGAGGAAACATAATCAATTATAAGGGTCGTCGTGGGCTTAATAACTAGTCGATCAGATCCCCCCAGAGAGGTAATCCTCCATAAAGGCTATGTGTTGTCTGACCCTTATCTGACCCAGGGTATCTGCAGAATAACCCATGCATGTAACCTATGTGGTACCTAAGTCAAGAAACTAAGAAACCATGGTATAACCAAGGCACATGCGAACAGTTGTAAGTCAGATCCACCGTATGGGTGGGGTAGCAAAGCCTGAAACCTTGAAAGAACCACCTCTCATGGAGGTAAGGGCACTAGCAAGATCCACATATATGAATAGATCCCTAGAAATATATCTAACGCTAAGAAGGTATCGGGGGCATATCCCTTCAACTGACCTCACGGGACCTCATGTTTAACTCTGGTGTAAGCGAAGCCTCCTGATATTACCGATTATACAATGGATTTCTCTACTCCCTTAGTCAGACACATATGTTTATTTAATAGCCTTGGAGAAGATTACTCACAAAATCCTTTTCCAAGGCACTAAATCCTAAGCTAGTTTATGCACCCTAGAAAATAAAATCGTTACTAATAAATTTTAAATTATAGCATTAATTTTAATGGCCTTTCTTACTCAAAAGGTGTGGTCGTGAAACTAGTGATGTTATGACTTGGCAAGAAAAATAAATAAATATGAATACAATGCAAATTCCTAACTTTGATTTCCAATAAACGATATGCTTCTTCAAAAATGCAATTCTCAATTCTGCAATTCTAAATAAAAATGCAATCTTTCTTTACATGCACTAAGATAAATGACAAAAGACTCGAGAGATCAAAATGCCAATCAATGTAAAATTCCTAATATTTTTTTATTTTCAATATAAGAGAATGAAAATACAAGGACTGAACAACAACTTGATATAAAGACTCTACTGTGTATAAACAAAGACAACCCATGTAGGATATCAAGGAGCAAAACACCTATCCCAAGGAGCAAAACACCTATCCCAAGGTGCAAGGACAATCAAAATGAAAATATGGTGAGAAATACACCGCCCAAAAATTCAACCAAAGATAGGTTTCATGTCATTCAACAGACACTTAAAACTCATCACAGAGACCCAAGAAGACTCAACAATCATAAAAACCTACCCAACAACCACCAAACCCATCAATCAAGCAAAAAAGTTTGAGGTGTGTGACTATTCAAGGGAAAGCACATGTGTATGCAACTTGGAGAAGTACAACACATGTATGTACGTGACTGTCAAGCAAAAACCTAAATATATGTGTCAAAACTCAGTTAGGCTAAGGAGAAGGCTAAGAAACTCAGACCCAGGGTGAACAGAGGTTGTCAAGCAATCATACGACAAGAAAATCAATATGAATGAGAGCAATCTAAGGAGAAAAACACTCCAAACCCTGAAAAATAAGATTCATTCCCCAGTATGGTCGCCAATTTTGTTACGAGGAAAATCTCTCTATGGCTAGGGGTAAACCACAAAAGATGGAAATGATTGAATAAATCAACTCTAATATCAAGTATGTTATATAATAAAATATGCTGACAAGACAAGATAGAGGCCTACCTCATCCAGATGTTTGATGAAGTCCACATTTGAGAACTTGACTCAAAGGAATATACCTGTAGCTAGTCCTCAACAACCAAGCAATGCAAGCATATGGTGATAATATATGATGTTAGCACATTCAATAGCATAATCCATCAGCATTCATAAAAAATACTCTCATGGATTAATAATTCAAATATTTGTGAGATATTAATTGGACGAGAAAAGAGTATTTCTATTAAGATATAATCAGCACAAGTGAATGAGTTACAGACTTTCGTGTCGACACAGTTCAGAACCGCGAAACAAAGTTCCTTCCAGTTGGGTCTCCACCACTTCAATCCTCCACCAAAGGAAATCTCATATAAGAGAGACAATCAAGTTCTCAATCAGTAAAGGAAGATCTTGGGGGTTGAACAATGTGTTCAGGCTTAAAGGATAAAGGGATGCAGAATCAATGTGAAGCGAATAATTTCTCCAGAGTAAATTTACTCTCAAAGTTGAATTATTTATCCTCTTTTCCATAGCTTGGATTTTCCCCATTTATAGCCTTCAAGTGGAACTGAAGGGACAATTCAGAATGTTTCCAGTATATGGAAGGCCAAGGATCATTGATCTCTTGACGTGACATGGAAACCCGACACTATTTTTCAATTTTGGGCAAATTTCTCGATGTACGCGGGCTATAGTGGTGCAAATTGCATATACACATGATGTAATATAGGAAGGGTGCGTATATGTGGAAAAATTATGTTTTTTTCTCTAGTATTTGCAAAAAGAGAATTCAAGTCTGCATAGGAAAATGGAAAAAGGCCCTCTGTGCAAGATTGCATGGTGTGAGGCAAATCTTACCATAACATAACTATGTCTAACCTTGAATTTACTTTCCTTTCCTTGTCTTGGCTTGGCTTGGATTTCCTTTCATTTTCCTCCCTTTCCTAGTCTTTGCATGGCTTGGATTTCCTTTCCTTTTCCTCCCTTTCCTTCCCTTTTCTTTCCATGTCTTACCTTTCCTTTCCTTTTATTTCCTTGTTTTCCTCGCCTTACCTTTCCTTTCCTTGAATTTTTTCTGGATTGGCTTGGATTGGATTGCATTTCCTTTCCTTTCCCAAATCCAATTCTAACATCCCCAGTCTCAATCCCTGTAAATTAGAATGTAATTGTATAAATGTGATTTAGGTTGGTGATTTGATGTGTTGGAGCGAAGAGGACATATTTGTTTAGTATGGTTGGGTTCCAAATGGTATATTATGTGCATTGAAATAATTCGTCAAAATAGTAACCATTGGATGCGATATGAGAAGGGTGAAGAACGATGGGGGGATATGATTCCACAAGAGAAAGGGGTCCAAGGGGGGATTATTCATGGGTATTAATCCAACCCACATTCCTGAATCATTATTATTATTGGGTAAACCTTGTATTTCTTGTTGAGTGTTCCTAAATCCAATCTTTAAAATCTTGTAAGAGGGTGAGTGTGAGGAGACACATCCCATAGTTATTGGAGAGATTTGAGAAGAGTGTAATTCAAGTTAGGAAATAAAAAAAAGGGAGGAAATTCATATGTCCAAGGGGGAAGTTTTTGTGGAGTCATGCTTTTGCATGGAGAGCATTTTTTACTTGCATATTTTGGACAACGAGAGAGGGGACGTGTGTTGGAAAGAGAAGCAACGATGTTGGGATTGAAGACAATCATTACTAAGATATGTTTTATGTTTTGAAAGATGCTTGCATGCCACTAAATCTAGTTGTAAGCCTATGATGCATGTTTATGTTGAGAAAGTCACTCAAGAGCCTTATGAGGGTTGTTGTGAGAATTCCTGGAGTGGCTGGGAGGAATATTCATAAATCAAAGGCACTAGAACTATGGAGGGAAATGGGAAGGTTTGAAGGATTGTTTGCAGTGAAGGGGGATGCCATTCCTTAGGTTGTGTAGGTTGTGGGGAAGAGAGATGAAACTCCATTTTTGGGCCACTGTGTGTAGAGAGAGGATAACTATAGTGTCATATTTCCTTGTGGACTAATAGCCTCATCTTGGGTGTGGCTTGATGTTGAGAGAAAATGAACATCAATGCTTATGGCTAGGAGGTTCACCCTTCGTATCCAACTAGTTGGTGAGCTATTGAAAAATAAGTTATTTGTTGTGTTTATTATGATATTATGTTCTATAAATGGTTTATATGGATGATTTGTGTTTGGTGTCTTCTTGAGAAGTTGCCTTCATGTTTTAATATATGTTGTTATATGCATTTAGAATTTTGGTGTCAGTCAAATGATTAAATTGTGTGTGATATGTAGTTGGTAAGATACATGAAAATTAATAAGAAGAAAACCTTATGTTTTAATGTGTATTTTCCATGTGATGTTTCTCAGTTGGGGGCTTGGTACATTACAATATGCTATCAAAGCTACTAGTTCAACACCAGGCTTGTATGGGCCAAGAACCTATGCAAATTTTGACAAATTCGTTGCTAATATTTTGTCTATAATGAACTTAGGGATAAATGATCAAAGAGTGAAGAGAAATCCCCAAATTCATGGGAAACAATCGAGTTTAAATGAATCATAAATGATTTATAGGTTTAATGGAGTCAATCTATATAATTTCAAAGATAGATTCGACCTACAAGGTCAAAAATCAAGTTTTAATGGTCATTGTAGTGTTTTACAGAGTTTAGGGAATTGATGACTGAGATCACGTTTGATCATGAGATCAATGTTCAACGTTCACTTAAATAAATTTAAAAATCCATAACATTTCAACCATTTGAAAGGTTGAGTAAATAAACAACCAAGATCCATTTTAGTGGTTGGGAAAATGGATCATATCAATGGTATGTATTAATTTCAGTCGCTAGGAGGTTGGAGATGATTCAATAGCCAATATCATGTTGAGTGAGAGATCAATGACTGAGATTAACCTAGTATTTTTTCAAACATTTCTAATTATTGAAGTTTGCTAGAAAAATTCTCTTATGGTAGATGTTCAAATCGAAAAATTTGGAAAACAATTAGATTCGGCCAGAAGAAGTCTCCAACCACCAATGGTCGATGGTATTAGATCAACATATTTTAGCAAAAGAATTATGTCTTCAAAATAAATATCTGATGGTAGATAGCGAATGGTTGGGAATCGACAAATTTGTATGGATTTTGATTGATAAATGGATGAGATCATTTTTAAGTGGGATATAGATGACCCATATTCGTAGAGTAATTTGGCCAAAAAAATTTGGTGTCAATGTTCGCCAACAAAATTTTTTGATGACCGATGATTAGGGATCGACAAAAATTGGTGAAGGTTTCATGCATCAAAATGGGGATCATCGATATTTGATGGTTGAAGATCAAGGATCAGAGGAATTTAATGAGAGTTTTTATTATCTAAGATAAATATCTTATACTCGATGATCGACGATCGAGAATCAATAGGTTTAGTGAAGTGTTTTAATTCTTCCAAGAGAAGTGGTCGATCGTTGATGAAGGAAAAGAGGATGATGATGCCAACATCAACGTTCCATGCGACATCAACCAAGTTGATACCTCATGATGAAATTTCATTCCATTCCAACATCTACATGTCATTCCACATCAACATATTTTCCATGGCAGACAAGAGATGGTCGATGGTGGATGATTGGGCATTGGGAGTATTTGTGAGTAGTTTTGGTTTTCCATGAGAAATATTTGATGGCCAATGACCGATGATAAGTCATTGGGGATATTTGCAAGTAATTTTGGTTTATCAAGTGAAACATCCGATGGACAATGGATAATGATCAGGTATTAGGGAGATTCATGAGTAGTTTTAGTTTTCCAAGAGAAACAATCAATGACCGATGGTCGACAATCAGGCATCGGGGAGATTGGTAGGAATATTTTGTTTACAATGCGAAATATTTGATCGTCGATCGACAATGGAGAGAAGATCAATGTTCCATATTTATTCCAATTTAATATTGGTGATTTGGAATAAAGGAATGTTAAAATACTAAAAACAATCAATTTTTTATGATTTGTTTTTCGGGTTTTTGAAGGTGATTAACTTAGAAGGAGAGTTTGAGGCCCTAAATGATGTTTTTAGCCAATTAAAAATGAAAAATACAAAGTGTAACAATATAGGTTAATTGTTTGCAACTTAAATAAAATCCCTCGAGGAAGGATTTCCAACTAGCTAAATTGTTCACAAAACAGAGCTCGTATGAGAAAGTTACAACTGAAACAATTAAGATAAAATTTCACTACTAGTTTACTTTTAGAGAGCATAACTCCTATCTATGAAGTATGATTGAGCAACATGAGAAGTATATGAAAATATATTGAATCATAGAATACAACCATAAAACTAGAATTGGGATCTAGGTAGGTAAAAATGTGCAGAAAGAGAAAGAGGATACATATAGCATACATGGATAAAAATGTAAAACAATCAAATCTTTTGTGGGTCGTAACTATCAGTCCAGAGCTCGGTTAAGGGTGGAAATTGGATAGATCATTTAGGAGGTAGTAATAGGCATACTGAATTGAGCTTCCTAAAATATCCCAAATAATTTGGTGTAGGGATGCATGAGTAGGGATAAAATTGCTATTAATCTTTCTCGTCCACTAGTGTTATTTTCTACATTTTCAGTCCATCCCTTTTCATTCTTGTTCCATCTATCTTCTTAAGATGGTTTTCTTCCTCCTTAATAGCAGCTGATATCAGTGAATTCAAGTGCTACTATTTGACTCAAAATCCCAACTAATTATGCTATCATTGGCAGAAATTGAGAGCTGGCATCTGATGTTTAAGTCTTGTTATACTAGTTGAGAGCCTTCATCTACCATTCTACCATGACTGCATGCACACAAAACAATAATAAATGTGATGCCATCTGGTTCCATGCCTGCAAGTTGCATCTGCTTGAATAATGTGAAGGCTTCCTCACTAAGCCCATGAATGCCATAGCCTGGAATCATTGTTGTTCACGAAACCACATCTCTTTGAGACATTTTATTGAACACTCATTGTGCAATTTCAATTCTCCCATATTTTTCATACATGACTAGTCCACTCTTGATTACATCATTGGAATCTAGTCCACTCTTGATTACATAATTATGGATTTCCTTTCCTTTTAGTAGCACATCTATACAAGCACATGCTTGACGTGCACCTGAAATGTTAGATTAGATTTCATTCCTTCCAATTGCATATGGATGAAGAGTTCCAAAGCCTCCTTAACAAACCCATTCTGAGTATGCCCTGTAATCATTGCATTCCATGAGGCCACATTCTTTCCAGAAAAACTTTTAAATATTGCATGTGAAATATCTACCTTTTTTCATTTAGTATACATGTCTATAAAGGCACTTTCAACAAAGACATCAGATTCAAATCCACATCTAATTAGTTACCCATGGCTTTCCTTACCCAGTTGTAATAGAGCTGCTAAGTGAGAGCATGTAGGGAGAAAACTCACGAGGGTGAATGCATTAGGCTTAAAACCTACCAGTTGCATCGAACGAAGGAGTTCAAAAACTTTATTAGCATGTTTGTATTGAGCATATTTTCCAATCATGGAATTTCATGAGATGTCATCTCTGTAAGGAATTTTCTGAAATACTTGGTATGCATCCTCCATGCTACCACATTCTGCATACATGTCTATGAGAGCAGTTGCCACAAAAGCATCCAACTCAAATTCACCTCCGATTATGTAACCATGGATTTCCTTGCCATGTTCCAAATGCAATAGGCTTTCACATGCCCTCATTACCAATGGAGATGTAAACTTATCTGTATTAATAGCACCTTGTTTCATTTGACAACACAATGCAAGGACTTCATCCCATAGATTGTTCCTGGTATATCCTTTAATCATAGCATTCCAAGATACAAGGATTATCTGATATATTTTGTCAAACACTCGACGTGCAATCTAACCATTTCCACTCACAGTATAAATATCTATGAGAGCGCCCCCCCCTCTATAACCTCAGATTCAAATCGTCTTCTAATTGCGCACCCATGGATTTCTTGACCTTCACGCACAACTTCCATGTGAGCACATGTTGGAAGAACATTTACAAAACTTACTGAGCTGGGGTTCATGCCTACCAACTGCATTTCCTTAAAGAGACTCAAAGCCTAAACATCCATTCCACATTGAGCATATCCAGCAATCAGGGCATTCCGGGAGATGACATCTCTCTCGTACTTTTTGTCAAATCCTTCGCATGCAAACTCTATACAACTGCATTTCACATACATGGTTAAAAGAGTTGAGTAAAAACATTGGAATCAAAACCCCTTTTGATAACATCCATGGATTTCCATACCTTTTTTCAGTGCCG
>SNQJ01S0058439.1:43090-54535 GCA_010110895.2 Picea sitchensis | reverse complement strand
TGGTCATTATTCACAAACATAATCGTATTGAATCAATTCAATCAAAACAGAACTATATTCGATTTATCAAACAAATCTTTTATACTAATTCAAAGCAAACACAATCGTTTATGCTAATTCAAAACAAACCAAATCGTTTATGCTAATTCCAAACAAACCAAATCATTCTAAAATCAATTGTTGAAATATCATACCTTGGCTATAGGGATACGATTCGGTCAGGCTAACTTTGAATTAACAATGGCAGTGGATGCCTCAACATTTTTGAACACAGTAGAGCCTGTGGTCTTTTGCCTCTTATCCTTATCTTGCAGTCTATCATTTTCCTTGGTTAACACAGTCACCCAGTCCTCCAAGGACTTGATTCGGGATTGAAACAGAGGGACATCTGTATAGTATCATTCGATCCATGAGTTGCATTCATTGCACTGTGTTTGATCAGGCTGTGTCATTAAAGGTGAAGAATCTTTTAAATTTCCAGGGGTTCCACTATCAAACTTGATACCGAGGAAGTTGGGATCATCCTTAAGGCACGGTGGGAGGTTGGAGACATATTCATAGGGCTTGACAGAACACAGGCCCTGTGAGTATGGGTACTCCTCGATCAAAAATCGCTCGATTTCAGAATCCGAATCTTCACTCAAAACAATAGGTTTCTAATCTGTGTTTTGTTTGGGTTTATTGTGTGCACACCTAGATATCCAGTGTGCAACCTTCTTACCCTTGCTATTGACATCGGTATTACCCTTGCCCTTTTTTCTTGCAAGCCTCTTACTAGGCTTAACACTGTCTTTTAGGCATGAGTCCGGCAGGGTGTCGGGTAGGTTATCGTTCGGGTAGGTCAAGGGTTCGACAGTGGGTAGGAGGGTAGGAGGGGGCACGACAGGCCTGACAAGGGTTTCAGTGACCACAGTTTTTTCCACTTGACCAAATTCAGGAGTGGCAAAGCCATTCCTCAACAAGAAAGCTTACCAACACTCTCCACTCAACCTAAAATCATGGACTATGAAAATTTTAATCAAACAATGGTGGAAGAGGCTGGAGTCGGCCTTCTCCCTCATGTAACGTTTAGCCATTTTATATAGACTGCGAAGAAGGAAATGTGGCATATTCAAAGGGAAATCTATGAAATTCAGAAGCAGTCGGAGATGGTAAATAAAAACTAAACCGTATCTACCTTCGCACGTAATGAATTGCTTGATAATGGCCAATAAATCATGCCACCTAGACTTAAGGGTTGTGATTGGCATACCTTTGTCACAACTGATAATTTTCCTTGAGGTAAACAGGAGTGGCCATGGCACTTCATCCACCTTCGAATTCTTAAACCATCTGTGTCCCTTAGCTGGCAGACCAGTGGCTGAGCTGAGGAATTCTTCGTTCAATTCGATTTGGATGTCCCCAACTTTGGCCCTGCATCCATCAAATGTGAGGGAAAATTTTTGAGCGACTGCGAGGTTGAAACCCTCGAATTTTTGAATGAAAACTAACCATCCATTACTCTCCAGGTATTCACGAGCGTTATCAAATAACAACAACGTTTGGACACCATTGGGTTCTATGCGCACTATAGGTGCCATAGAAGAGAGCACACAGTCAACAGGGTAATCGATGAGGGGGTTAGATAGGATAGACATATGACTAATTCCCACAGTTTCCTCAAAACAAGCAGAGGTAGCCCGAGGTGCAAGGCAGACGTTAATGCTTATGCGTGCGAGGGTGGTGGGGTGAATTGAAACCATGCAAAACTATCATGTTGGCATGTACAATCGACGACGCCTTTATAATAGTTTCAATCAAATCACAATCCAAAGTATTGTAAACCAAATGTCAAATGGATTATTCACATAATCATCGAAATCCATAACATGCATAACCAAAAGATTTTGACCAAATGAAATATCAAATAACCATTTGAAAACCATGGTGTTCATAACCAACAATTGGTCTGAATGTTCAATCAACAATAGTATTTGTATGATTTAAAGAAACCACTATATCAAACATTGCACCAAGGATTTAATCACAAAGTTAATGTGTTCTATGAAACCATTGCACCAGGGTTTTAATAACCGACACCAAAAATCATTGCATCACGAACTTATATATTGAAACCATATCAACAAAAATGCAAAGTGAATAAAGGTTTGGTGTTTTGAAAAATGCATGACCTTTAGTGAATTAGAGGTAAGAAAATTATGACCATATGAACAAAAGGATTCATAACAATTCAAAAGATCATTTTAACGCTATCAACATGACTTCCAACTCAAGGTTTTCACGCTTGCAGTCGTGAAAATGAAAATGAAAGGAAGGTGTGTGGATGCGAAAGATAATAGTGTTGTTTTGTTTAAAGAATTGTGACGAGTACTGAGGGTTCAAAACCCTTGTGTAGGTTGCTTGTAAGGAAAAGATAGAATTGCAAAATGGCTGCCAACATGGGGCTACCAGAATTTTCTACCAGACTTTCTTCAAGGGTGACATCAATGACAACCAACCCAATTAATCAACACTTTTAACAAGGCATAAGAATGAGCATCTCATTGAACTTGTCAAGTACTACAAATAGATATCCATGTCCCTTCCTGGTTGTTGGTAAACCACCCACAAAATCCATGGGAATTCTTTCTCAAGTTCAATTGGGTACAAGTAAGGGATGGTATAAACCTTACTTTCTATTATTGGGCTTGTTGGTACAAAACGATATGTATTGTCTAATATACCAAGCTACATGTTCTTTCATTTTGGGCCAATACGCGTACCTTTGTAAGTTGGAAATTGTCTTCCAAAGACCATAATTTCTTGAAACCTTGGAGGTGTGAGCCTCTCTAATAAGCTACAATATTTCACCTTTAGGGACACAAATCTTATCTATATTGTAAAGCGGCCCATTTTGGAGATGATAGTCAACCTTATTGTCACCTTCTTATAAATTAATTTGGCCTTGTAGCTACTAAAAACCTCTTTAAAGTCCTCATGTTATGTGTATTAATCTTTGTATGCATCATGGGTAAAAGGTTCCATGTGCATAAGAGTTATAAAATATGTAATATTGGATGTGGGTGGCCTTAAAATCATGTCTACCAACTTATTAGTGTTTCCCTTCTTATATTTGATGACTACATGAAACTACTGCAAAACCCCCATCCACTTGTAATGTCTGGTTTGCTTAATCTTACTCTGGGCCTAAAAATAATGCAATGGATAGAGATCAATGTGGAAAATGGTTTCTTTTCCCATCATATAGTGCTTCCACTTATTAACATCTTAGACTAGGTAATATAGCTTCTTATCATATATAGGGTAGTTCAGGACTCCCTCGTGAAACATGTTAGAATGATAGCATATTGAATTATCTCCCTTTACCAAGACCTCTCCCATATCATATCACTTGCATCCATCTCCAATTCAAAATGTTTTTTTAAGTTATGAAATGCAACAACTGGTGCTTGACTAATCTTCCATTTCAACTCATCAAAATCTTTTTGCTAATTCTTTCTCTACTATGAACTATTACCATTGGCTTTTATGGTATGGAGTGGTGCATTTATTATTTAAAAGGATGCTATGAAATTTTGTGGGTAATGCACTACCCTAAAAAATATCCTAACTTCAGTGACATTAATAGCAACTAGCCACTTGAAGATGTCCTCTATATCCGTGGGATCTATCTTGAGTTCTCCACCACCAATTACATACCCCAAATACACCAATGATTGCTAAGAAATCTCACATTTATTAAGGTTATCTAACAACTTATGATTTTTTAGAGTCTCTAACACCGACATGAGATGTGAAATGTGCTCTTCCCAAGTAGAGCTATAAACTAGTATGTTTGATCTTGACTATGCAAGGAACAAAATGAAACGAAGCCAAGGAAATGCAACACATATACACACAAATATAACAGAGAGAAAAATAATATACCAAGAAACCAACTCTTTATTAAATAGAAGAATATTTTAGAATGAACACTAGCTTAGAATGATGGTATCTTTCTATTAAAGGGAGAGATGTTGACTATAGTCATTCATCAAGAAGTTATTACAAGAGGCCGAAAGGGTGGAATTTAAACGTAAGAAAGAACTCTTAACGTCCAAACCTAACCATCAGAGGAAAAGTGTCAAAAGTTCTACATGCATGAAGTGGACACTCCTATTGAGTTCGCAATCCTCTAAAAATAAATATTATGTGTCTACATCATGAAGGAATAATGAGATGATATTTTACAAATGAGAGAGCCAACATATATATTACTTATGGGTGCATTTTCACTTAAGCATCTTATATTTTCACTATTTCGTTATTATTTTTTGTTTTATTTTCTTTATCACACCTTACAAATACCATGGGCTACAAAAACCACTAGCTCATAAATCATGAATGGTAAAAACAAATTGATAATCATGCACATTTCTTTTTACCGCTTTATTATTATTATTATTATTGTTTTTCTCCCCCTTGTAAATACCATGGTTTACCAAAACCATAGGCTTTGTAAACTACCAATGGTAAAAAACAAATTAATGATTGTGTTTATCTAGTGGAAGAGGTGGATGGCCACCGATATCCACTTGGATCAGTCTTTCCCCCTTAGGAATAAATGGTCCCCATTACATCAAGTTCCTATAGGAGATGGAAAAACTTTTGTTGAATTTGAATCATGGTGAGCCACTTGCATTGATGAAGAAGTTGTCCTTCTTTGACAACCCAATATAGTTGTATGTTATTTTGGCAGTCGATTTAATTTGGGTGTCCATGATCCAATCCATTTTATCTTGATCAATGTAGCTGGGATTGAGTTTAGTAGGGGCCAAATTCTCAACAACCTCTGAGGTGTCCAGAAGGGTAGGAAATATGGTCAAAACATATCCACATTAAATATTGGGTGCAAACCAAGGAAAGGAGGAATAGTCAATTCAAAATCATTTTAACCCACAACATTTTTGATGGTGTAAGTCCCATATCAGAGTGGTATTAGCTTCCCATGGAAGCCTGTGAGGTACTCTTTTTGCAAGTGCAACCACACCTTATCACCAACTTGAAACATTTTTGGAACTCGATGTAGATGATGTCGTTGCTTGTACTTGGAATTAGCCTTTTGAAGGATGTAATGAACCTATTGTTGGAGGTTCTATCCATTTGAAAAATTTGTCTGCTTGATATTCCTTGGTTTGAGTGTGGGATGACTCTATTGGTGAATATGTAGCAGGAAGAGATACATTAATGGGGGATAATGTGTAGAACCCCAAGCACACTTGAAAGGGGCTACGACCAATATAGATGTGAAGGGATATATTATAGCTATGATGAACATATAGAACCTTCTTCTACACCAACACAATTGGGCTCCCACAAGGTGAGTAGCTTGGTCAAATGTGTCCCTTTTGGACGAACTCATGAATTTGACACTTGTTTTCCTAATTATCCTAAAGGGAGCATCTGTAGATTGGACCATTGGGTAAGGGAGCATTGGGTACCAAGTCAATGGAATGCTTGACTTGGCAGTGAATAGGCACCCCCGTAGGTGAAGAAAAAATATATTTTCACTTCTCTATAGTCTTGTAGACCTACTTTTTCTATGTAGCAAAGTCTTGGGCCAAGGTTGTGGTGGTCATAGTGACCTTTCGTTCACCTTATAACTAGATCATGAAGAGGAAAAAAAAATGGTCTGAGAGATTACTTTCTGGCATTGTTTTGTTGATATCAGAGAAATAAAAATAGTTGTAAATACCTTTGGTACTCTATAGAGCATGCCTACCATAGTAACAATGACACTATGGGGTCGAGGCTCATAAAAAACATGTAATTTCCACATATATGGGTGTCCTAAAAGAACATTACAAACTTCAAGTGTGGAAACATCACACAATATCTAATACTTGAAGGGCTTGATGTCGTATAACATACAAGATTGTTGGTTGATGTGGATGTTTCATCCTTAGATCAACCATCCGATGGTGTATGGTTGGGGGGGTGGAATTTTCAAAAGCTTCATTTTTTTGATCACCTTGGGTAAGATCAAGTTATTCTCACTCCAGTTGTCAACAATGAAATGTAGTGGCATCACCTTCACCCACATATGTGTGTGGAAGAGGCACTCCCCCTCCTCAGGCTCCTCTGGTTCTTCTGGTTGGATTTTTTTGGTTGTGATGGTAGAAATTAGTTATGCATCGATGATTCATTTCTCTTTATTGTGATTCAAATTAGATTTTGAGCCAAGGTCTGATTGTTTTTCTTTTAGCTTGACCAACAATGAATGTTTTGAGTAAAATTCATCGGTGTTGTGCTAGGGGATTTTTAAGAACTGACACAACTTTCCATTGTCCTTATTTGATTTACCATCACCCTTATTTTCCTATGACTTGGATTAGTTTCCTTGGTATTGGCTCTCCTTTCTCTTTAATTTTTTCTACGATTTAGGACCACCTTTACCATGCCTTTATTGTGGCATATTTGCAAACTTAAAATCCCACGTATTCCTTTGCTTGAATATCTGCTCAATTTTGACAATGTAATGATAAGTGAATCCCAGTAGGGTATTTCCAAGAAATACATCTTTGTTTGGACGTACCCATGTACACCGATATGATACTTAAAAACTGGGTGTCTCTCATAATATTGAATTCTCAGCTTTGAGTGTAGGTTATGGAATATGTTATAATATGACATTGTCTAGTCTCTCTCCTAATGCATAATCATCCATCTCATTCAATATTCATAATAGCTTCTAATAAGGTATAAATATTCCTTGAAGGAATCCACAAATGCCTTTCGGATGGTTTCTCTCCCAAATGGCATAGATTCATCTGCGGTGTGTCTCTCCCAGTAACCTTCCCACCAATGTTTGACATGTGGAAGGGATTTAAGGAGCACAAAGGTGATATTTTCACCATTAGAATTTTTTTGGATAGAGTAATAACCTTATATAATATTCAATCATTTCTATAGATCATGTGCATCTATCCAACCTTCAAATAAGGGGATATCAAAATTAACTTGCACCTTGAAGGGCATCGCACCTTTGAAATGGCTACTTGTCGAATATGGATTTACCATTGTCTATAGTCATCGAAAGGATCTGAGAAATTTTTTCCATCATCTCATTCTTCTGTCATGTGATGGATTCCTCAAGCAACATATTGAAAGGATATCCTCCTTGCCATCTCTCTTTTCTTCTTCCATGGGAGGTTGTTTCGGATATCAAGAGTGGTTATTCCCAAGTGAAACTAGCTTGAGATCAAAATCTCCATACACTGACCTCGTCAACGAAATGCATAGACAAATAACAAGGAGCATATTTCTATGATACCATTGATTCAGACTGCGTATGGAAATGTGGCATACCCAGACAACCAGTCTAGTTCACGTTACTATGGAATAACTTTGAATACAAAACTGTGATGTACCCACTGCCCAGGTACCTCTAAATTTGTTTTCTTGGGAAAATTCAACATTTTTGTTACCAATCTTTAATTAATCAAGAAACATGTTACATGCTCATGCAATTAACAAGAAAATACTAAACCATAAAATAAATGGCTAACATGCCATGCACAAAAATAACAACAAGCATGCACAATATAAATACATATTAGAGATAATAAATACACAATGGAATATAATATACACATAAAACATAGAGAGAACTTATCTTTTCAAATTAACACTTACCAATTGGTTGTAGATGTTGGACATTCCACCCAAACATAGAAACTATTGTTCCATATCTCAACAATAGGTCACCCCCCTAGAAAGGGATATGAATCCACGAGGAAGGGTCCTAGGCCGACTCTAACACCCACAACAAACTATCAAACTCTCACAGTTTTCCCAACCACAGATCAGTCCTAGTTTACCAATTTTCTTCCCCTTTAGCTTGCACAACCCAAAGAAATGAACCCCTTTCTCTGCAATTTAGTTTCTTAGGTTGTTCTACTTCTTTTCTAGGGCCCCAATGCTACTGATCAAGAAATATCAATGTTGGAAACTCCAAGAATTCTCAGATGTGGACAATTCTTTCAAAACTATTGTCATTCTCATGCACACAAGTATCCATTCGTTTATGGAATAATAAATAACTTCTTACATCAAACAAGAAATGGCTCTTCTCTCCCTGTAATTCATTTCACATTCCTATACCAAGAGAAATAATGAATGAGTAACCCATTGAATGAGGAACAGTGAACCAACAACCCCCAAACAACCCAAAAGAGGGGTTTATATAATTACATGCAATAAAGCACCACATGGCCTTCCCCGATAAGTTCATGTAACCAATTTTTCCAACAAATACCAAGATAGGTAAATAAATAATCATAAAATACTTAGCCCCTTTATCCCCCTCTCTCATGGAATCATAGCCCCCTATCTCTTTCCTTATCCTTCTTGCAGCCAATGATGTATTTTATTAATATATTCAAAGTATTATATTTATAGGCACTCTGGCCTTTCAACTTTATAGGAACTCTGACCTTTCATCAAATAATCAAAAATACATTATTAATCTTGGGAATCAAAACTTGGGTATTACAATCCCCTCCCCCTTCTTTTGGCACTATCCTCAGTGCATATACAAAATATAGATCAACATTTCATATACTTGAGCAATTCTCCAACTTCACATGGCCATAACTCTCTAACCGTGAGGAGTTATGTGACATTCCACATACCACTGGAAATGGAATGAAATGTACTATCCATATAGAACAGTATTTCCTAAAAATATATCAAAACTAATACCATCATCCATCAAACAAACTTGAGTCCATTACCCAAACCTGGGTTCTCCAACTTCTCATGGCCATAACTCTCTAACCATGAGGATTTATGTGACGTTCCACATACCATCAGAAATGGAACGACATGTATTATCCATATAGAATAGTATTACCTTCAAATGTATTAAAAATCATACCATTATACATGAAACAACCTTGGGTCCATTACCCAGACCTTTTTGCTACCAGAATTCGCTACCGAATTTTCTCCAAGGGTTGACATCAATATACAATATCACTCTCCAATGGTTGACATCGATGAAAACCAACAATCCATACCAATCTTCCATCAACCTAAGCCAACTGTCCGACAATATCCCCCTTTGGAATTGATGGAAACACCAACATTGATGGAAACACTTAGTCATGATAACATTCATGCTTATACTCCTCATAAATGTTTATATCTCTCCCCTTTGACATCAATGGAAAAGGGTATCTCCATTTGGGGCTACTCCCCCTGACTGAACTCTCCCTGGGGATTCTCCCCCTATCTACATCCCTATGTGCTCTCTCTCTAAGAATTTATATCCTGCATCTAATAAATCTCTCCCCCTTTGTCATCAATGGCAAAGGTATATTTCCATTTGGGGATGCTCCCCCTAATTGAACTGTCCTTGGGGATACTCCCCCTGGATGAACTCTTCTTGAAATTGATCTCCCAACCTGAATTTTCATCTTTATGGTGCTTCCTCATGTAAATCTAAGACATATAAGATAAGCATTCAAAAGCATTAATTTTGGAGTAGAAATTGCTCCGAGTCTTTGGCGAAGATACTCAAAGGCTTCCCGTGGATGCGGTTTTGTAAATATGTCTGCCACTTGTTCTTTTGTGCCCACATATTCAACTCTAATGTTCTTCTCTACAACCTATTTCTGTAGAAAGTGATACTTGATTGAAATGTGCTTCGTTTTGGAGTGCATCACCAATTTCTTTGAGATAATGATGGCGCTTGTATTATCACAATAGATTGGAATGGGATCATCATACTCAACATGTATATCTGTAAAAGTTTGTTTCATCCATAGAACCTATGTACAACATGTTGTTGCTACAATATACTCTTCCTCGGTTGCAGATAAGTATACTGATGATTATTTCTTTCTTAAACATGATACTAAAAACTCACCCAAGTAGAACTATGCTCCACTGGTGCTTCGTCAGTCATCAATGTAACCTACCCAATATACATTTGTATAGGAAATAAGTGATAGATACTTTCGTTTTGGATATCATAATCAAAACTCTTCTGTTCCTTTGAGATATCTGAAAATCCTTTTCACTGCTAATACATGTGATTCCTTTGGTGCTGCTAGAAATCATGGCACCTGTCCAACTTCCTCCATTACATCTGGTATGGATGTTGTCACATATAGTAAGCTACCAAACATTGACCTGTATTGGCTCTAGTCTATAGACTTTGAATCATTATCCTTTCTCAACTTGCAACTAGTTTGCATAAGAGTGGTAACTAGTTTGCAATCTTCCATTCCAAACTTCTTTAGAATTTCTCTAATATAATTAGTTTGAGAAATAAAAATTCCTTGGTTGATTTGACACATCTGAAGACCCAGAAAGAAGGATAGTTCGCCAAGTAATGACATTTCAAATTCATTCTGCATATCTTTTGCAAATTTCTGGCTTAACTTGTCATTAGTACTTCCAAAACAATATCATCAACATAAATTTCAATTAATAAAATACTACCTTGAGTTACCTTGATGTAGAGGTTGTTGTCTGTGCTTCCTTTCCATATTTCATAAGGAGTTTTGTCATTGTTACTTCTGAGCATTACTTTGTTTTGAATGTGAATTGTTGTATGCACTGCATGTTTCCAAAAAAATCTATCAAGTTGGAATCCATTAGCATCGTTCGAGCCATTTCCTGTGTAATTATCATCCATTAAGATAATGTTCCTTTTTCTCTGAATCACTCTCTGAACCAATCTATGAATCCATGATCTCATCCACTATCATATATATGTCCAAAACTGCTAAGTATTCTTACAAATCCATCTCTTTCCATACTGTCCAAGACTCTACTTGCGCAATTGTCTATAATGCTAACCCATTTATCATTATACTATCATGAAGTCTTGATTAATCTATCAAGCTTTACTTCTACTAACTGACTACTCTGGATCTATCTTCTCAAACTCTGCAAGCTTCTCGAAGGATGTTTCTTTGGTTTATTATAGTTATCGCATAGACTCCCCTTGTCTAATATTAATATTACCTGGGAGTCTCTAAGACATATGGCTCAGAACAATTCCTGCTCTAATGTGTATTCATCATCATCTTCATTGGTAGATTCATCATCATCTTCATTGGTATATTCATCATCTCTCTGATCTCTAAATTCTTTCATTTTGTCTGTGGATTCATCTTTCACTACAATTCCTAAAATTACAATCTCTTGAACATATTCCTTATTTACTATTGATTAAGGTTGGTTGTCATTGATGTCCACCCTTGAAGAAAGACCCGTAGCCAAAAGGTTTGGGTAATTGAACCAATAGTGTTTGATGTAAATATGACTCATTATTGTTTTGAAATGGTTGATAAGAAGTAAATATGGATGAACTCCAAAGTGGTCCCCTTATGGTGAAAGCCCTCACGGGAAGACGCTTTGTGGAGTAAGAGAAACCATGCTTAATTGTAGAAT
>SNQJ01S0058438.1:43141-57547 GCA_010110895.2 Picea sitchensis | reverse complement strand
TTCTAAGTGCACTATTAATGCAAGTACAGATGAGAGGTATGGATAACTATATATTGAGTAGAAGGTTATGTATTGTTTGTCGATAATTGTTATTGTATTTGGAGCATTGATCTTGGAGGTTTCCCCCTTGAAGATACAAGTGAACATAGCTCTCTATTTTTTCTTATCATAGATATATTTCTTAGGGTTTATCTCTCTTTTTTCATGTGTTCTTGGGTTTTTCACTATATTTTATGTGAATTCTCTGAAGTTTTGGGGTTAAGTACACTACACCAGTAAAGTTGTATAGACAAATTAAAGTGTGGAAGGAAGTGAATGTTTTGGGAATGAAGAAGTGAATTCTCATGGAATTGACTCGAGGATTCACGGGTTGCAACAATCATGGGGGAGTGCAGAAGCGTGGTAGATTGGTCAAAAGTATTGAAGAAAAATTAATTCTAAGAATTCCAATGTTAGACAATTGAATTGCAGTAGTAGTAGTAGGCAATTGTAATAGCATTATAACATGGACATATAGGAAGCATTCTTTGGTAGAGTGAAGAAAAGAACTTATGTTTAAAGGCAATTTGACTAGTGGGTAGTTGCATAATAATTTTGGTCGTGGCATTGTAAAGTGGTTGAGGGATTTGACTGCAGGTGAATCTATGAGTCTGAGTAGCAAGATTTGGAGAATAGTATAAGTTCTTGAAGATATTTTCCAGGATGGACATGACTTTAAGTGGGGAGGATGTAAGGCCCTGTCCTTGAGGGACTTCAAGCACCTCCGTCACATGATCGTTTCAGTGGTCATTGACTAGCAAGGAAGGACTCAATAGGAGGCTGGTTGGTTGGTTTAGGCACCCTTGCACGATGGAAAGGTGCAGCGTAGACTTACTAGGTGCACTTCCATGAAGTTAGGGCACACCATAGATATGGGAAAGCTTCAGTTGGTTTTTAGAATAGGTTGTAAGGTTGCACAAGCATGCCTTGGGAAATCTTGCGCAATGGAAAGGCATGCTTAAGGGCTAGATGCCTTGGCAAAGAAATTTGGCTAAATACGACAACAATATAGGAGTTATCACTTGAGATTTCTTTTAGAGACCACACAATGACTTGGATGGTGGATATTCCTTGGTTCATGGATGCATAGGCAACATTGCCTCGACTTGAGATGTAGCACCATAGTTCGTYGGTAGAAGTTCCTAGATAGTTGGGCATGCATTGCAAGTTGAATGAATGGTTGTCTGGCATGACATGCAACACAAGGAAATGTAATGAGTGCCTTGGACATTGATCAAGCAAGATAGTTGACCATTAGACACGTGAGACAATTGGGACATCTTGGGTGCACAAGAAAGACCTACGGACCCAAGGAGCTCAAATATTTGGAGGATGAATGTGTGGATTACACGTTGGGTCACTTTGGATGTGGAGTGCATTGCAAGGCACCTTAGAAGGAGGAAACAAGTAAGGCATGACTCATATATAAAGAGGATGCCTCAAAGTGTAAATTCATTCATTCAATATTGGTCATTCACACAAGGGCGAGCAAGGATATCTACACTTTTTCCAAGTTTGGGGTTGGAACAGTGGAGTAGTTGGATGCTAATGGAGTAAAGTAAGGAAGAGTTGGGACCTGCAGAAGGCGGGACTATGTATGCTTCAGGGGTTAGATTCTGCAAGTTTGGTAGGTAGTAGGAAGTAGGAAGTATTTCCTTAGATTTATTATACATTTGTAATGGAGTTATAGGGAGGAGGCCGCACACCCTTGTTGTATATTTGTAACATTCTTCATACTAATAAACTTAATACATTCACTACATCTCTATCATACCAATATTACAAAGTGGTTTTTCATATTGTGTTGATGTTTTGGTAGTTGTGGGAGGTATTAACCTCCATGGATAAACCTTTGACTAGAATAGAATATTTTAGAAGCAAGAGAAAACCTAAACAGATGTGTGAAAACCCTTGAAGATAAGTCGGCTCAGCGGAATAAGTAATATTGAATTATTATATGCAGAAAAGGACAGGTCGTCCTTGTTTGAAGAGACACATGTTCACCTAGCCATATTAGTATAAATATAAGGGACCCCAGCTCATTTGTACATACACTCAATTATCCAGAAGCAAGGCAGAAGTGTTGAGGAAGCGTTGCAGCAGCTGCAGGTGTGCAGTGATTCCTTGTTTAGTCTTTTGGTACTATATATTATGTGCTACCTCTGGAGAAGGTGTGCTACCCTAGTTTATCTATTGGTTCTAGTGAGGCTTCCCAGAATCATTCTTTCTATCAAAGGTTAAGGTGCTTGGGGGTGTTTTTGTGCCTATGGTTGGGTGGCAATGATGTGACATTGTCTGTGGTTAAACGAACACAACATTCTAACAGGTTATGGGCCCACACCACCTTCGGAACAATCTAACCACTGGAAGTTAGATCCACATCTCTCTATCAAGCTTGTTGTAGTACAATTGCAGTTGCAACTAGGGTTTCTGATCCCGCAGCATCAACAAACCCTAACTTGATTGATCAGCCACTTTAAGTGAAGCGTTTCACATAATTCTTGGCTATCCTAGTGTTCCCTAACCCAACGCATCTCCTGGTGCCCTTAGCCATCAAAAACATCAAAGTTGAATTTTTGGGTCAAAGTACATGTTTGATTGGTCAAAGTCAAAAGACTAGTCAAGGTCAAAGTCAAAAGACTGGTCAAGGTCAAAGTCAAAGACAATGATGACTTCCTCCATTAATTCAGAGTGGCATAGCAGAAGCATGGTCTCTTGGTAGGGCATGGAAGATGAGGATTGGCATCATCCTTGCAAAGAACAAAGGGAAAAATTATGGACCACGAACTGAAGAGCAGGCGTCAAAGGATGAAGAATTTAATTTTTAGAGAAGTGGAGTAGGAGAAACAATAAAAAGCAACTACTACAGATCTAAATCTGTGGAAAGAGAATGGATCTTTGTCCAAGAAGCAATCGGAGAGCCAGAAAGATCTCAGATCTAATACATTAAGAGGAACAACACACTCTTCAGGTTGGAAAGAATACTTGTCTTAGAAGAAAAGCAATTCAAGTGGAACAATAGCCAGACTCCAGGTTTTCATATCAAGTTTGATATTTTTATTGTTTCTTAAGTATTGCAATCCTTTAGATTTTGTTAATGCTAGGAACAAATGAATACTTAGTAGCATGTACTATTAATATAAATTCATATTGTACTTAATTGCAATATGAACTAACATCTCCTCTAGGAGATATTTCTTGTTCTTTTTCTCAGGAAGGACACCTTGGTAATGATATAATGAATCACCATGAAATTGATATGTTCTTATATAAAATGCTATTATATTGGAAATACTTTTTCTCTTGTTGTTCATGTTTCAAGCAGGTTATCCTATGTATATCGGGAAGGTTACCACAGAAAAGAAAGACTTGAAAGGACTCAGAGGGAGTTAGTGATCAAGAAGAAGCAAGGTTTCGTGACACTTTGTAGGATGCATAGGGGCATGCAGCCGATGGAAGCATGGTTCGAGGATTCTCTCAGTTAGAGGGAGTTGATGGAAAAAATTGAAAAGGACTTGTAGGCTTCGTGTCAAGTTGTATGCCTTTGTGTTGAGTTGTAGGCTTCGTGCTGAGTTGTAGGCTTCATGTCGAGTTGTAGGCCTTGTGTAGAGTTGTAGGTTTCATGTCAAGTTGTAGGATTCATGTTGAGTTGTAGGCCTTGTGCCGAGTTGTAGGCTTCATGCTGAGTTGTAGGCTTTATGCTGAGTTGTAGGCTACTCTAGTGAGATGGTTTGGTCTGTCAAGTTGTTGCTACACCAGTGAGATAGTCTGGTACGCTAGTGGCGTAGTCGAGAACCTATATGGTTGTGATGGTGTTGCTCGTAATATGATCTGGGTGATCATGAGATATCCTGTGTAGCTCTGGTGATGTTACCAGTCTGCAAGACCATGTAGATCTTTCCCGTGCCATGTGAGATGGATGGATAATGATGATAGTAATGATTATACTCACGACATGGGTGTAGCCATGGGTGAGCACGTCATGCGGGTGTAGCCCATGACGATGTTGGTGACACACACTATGAGGTGTAGCTCTAGTGTTCTCTAGTGGGTTGTGGCCCCTAGATGAGTTTGGCAGGTCCACATGGTGCAACCATGTGTGATGTAATGATGTTACTAGTAGCATGGTCCGCGTAACCATGACGAGAGGATCATGGCATAGTGAGCAAGACAATGAAGACTAGAAGGGAACATCATGGTTAAATACTTCCCTAGCTAAGAGGGAGTGTTGATGTTTTGGTAGCTACAGGAGGTATTAACCTCCATGGATAAACCTTTGACTAGAATAGAATATTCCAGAAGCAAGAGAAAACCTAAACACGTGTGTGAAAACCCTGGAAGACAAGTCAACTCAACACAATAAGTAATATTGAAGTATTATATGTAGAAAAGGGCAGGTCAGCCTTGTTTGAAGAGACACATGTTCAACTCATATGTACACACACTCATTCATCCAGAAGCAAGGCGCAAGTGTTGAGGAGGAGTTGCAAGAGCTGCAGGTGTGCATTAATTCCCTGTTTAGTCTTTTAGTACTCCATATTGTGCGCTACCTTTGGAGAAGGTGCGCTGCCCTGGTTTATCTGTTGGTTCTAGTGAGGCTTCCCATAATCATTATTTTTGTCAAAGGTTAAGGTGCTAGGGGGCGGCTTTGTGCATATGGTTGGGTGAAAATGACGTGACATTGTCTATGGTTAAACGAGCACAACAGTCTAACATATTGGAGTTGATATCTTTGGTGTGTGAAGGATTTTTTTATGTAGTTAAAAACTTAACTTCGAATAAACTTGAATTTAAGTGCACCCTCCTAAGGACATTCGATAATAATAACTAAACATGGTAGCCCTCTTACCTTCAATAATAAATAAACATGATATAATCATTGATATGGAAAATAGCTTGTGTACAATGTGGAAGATAAGAGGGCCTAATGGTTAAACATGTGTTTCCTCCTTGGAGATCACAGGTTCAAATCCAGAGGGGGGTAGGGTATGTACACCTATGTAGACTTTAGCAGTCAAATCATTGCACGAAGGAGGTCCCTATCCCACAAACAAGGGGGTCTCATACACCAATTTGGTGTTTGGCTTTGCCGTGACCTTAAAATTAGAAGATTATTGTTATTATTATTATTTTATTAATGTTGTTGTTGTTGTTGTTGTTGTTGTTGTGGTCGTCTAACATTTGTTGATGATACACAAAACATTTATTACAAATTGTTATGTTAATATATACCGCAATTATAAAGTTGATATTGAAATATTTTACTTAAGATTGACATTAAAATATTTTATTTATGATTGGTATTGAAACCACGTAACTCCATATTGAACATAAAAGGAATTACACATCTTTTAATAAAAATATTATAATTATATAAAAAAAAAAAACTTTTAATAATTATATATAAATGATGTATAAAATTAATATTAAAATATTTTATTTAAAATAGATATTAAAATATTTTATTTATAATCAACTTTGAAATATTTTATTATTATTAAAAAAAAATACATATTTTATTATTATTAAAAAAAAATTACATGTAAAAAAATATTTATATTTTAAAATTAAAATAAGCTCTACCGACCAAATTATGAATTTATAAATTTATAGTCAAAGGCTTCTAGTCTCTATCCCTAATCNTTAAAATAGATATTAAAATATTTTATTTATAATCAACTTTAAAATATTTTATTATTATTAAAAAAAAAATACATATTTTATTATTATTAAAAAAAAATTACATGTAAAAAAATATTTATATTTTAAAATTAAAATAAGCTCTACCGACCAAATTATGAATTTATAAATTTATAGTCAAAGGCTTCTAGTCTCTATCCCTAATCTCAACGCTGACATGTCACCAGTATTCGCCCTTACTTTGTAATCAGCGGGAAATAAAGCGAGGAACCGATGAAGGACTTTGGAGGCCATGCAATTAATGATATATCGTACTACTTGAATTTCAATTTCAAACTTTACAATTAATAATATATCGTACTTCTTGAATTTCTAAATAAAAGAGAAGCACACGAATGGCGTTCCCTATCCACACTAGGGAAAAAGGGTTGAGGTCCCACCTTGTCTCATTCCACCTCACATGTAAGAAACAAAAAAAATTGGAGAAAGAGTGTAATAATCTGATTTTTTTTTTTTTTTTTATGTTAGAATTTGGAAGATTACATTGTTGAAAGTATTTTTTTTTTAAAGTAGAAGATAAATTTTGATTGAATGTTAATAAAGAAAGGTCATAGGAATAGGAAAGAAAATCAAATTTTTTGGATATGTATTTTTCAAAATTGCAAAATGTAAGAAATAATGATTATAAATTCAGTTTTTCAATTTATTTGTATAGTTTTCTATTTTATATGTATAATTTTTTAATAGTAAATTTTAAGATCGTGGATTTTTTTGAGCCATGTATGTTTGATGAAGATGAAGAGAGCCAAAAATCTTATTTTTGGTAGAAGTTTTGGTATTGGATGTATATGCAGAATAATTAGAGGACAAGGTTCTATCAAAAAAGATTATAATGTCTCAAATAGTCAATAAGAACATTCCCAAGCGGGATTGAAGGGGGACCTACCATTCGTGGCCAAATGCTACTCCAATGAGAAAATTAAGGATTTCCTCCCTCTTTCAAAACTAAAGTTTTTATAGACTAAAAACCACCCAAAAAGCAGAGGCATTATTCAAAATGGATCTATGTAATTACCATAAGACATTATTTATGCTCTAGAAATTGTAATCTAGAATTTGGGACCTAGGAGGGTCAGTTTGGGTCAGAGCCTAAAAAATGCGATGATAAACAAAAACTAGCAATCCCCCATTTTGGGGTGAAATAGGTGTAATTTTGGGGTCTCAAACCTCGAATATATGGGTCCTAGTGATCCTCATTGTACTCTATGCATCAATATCTTACCAATGATGGTTTCTTTTGGTTAATTGGAGTGTGAAACCCTAAACCTCACCCTAATTCAAGCTATGAAAAACCTACTAAAAGTAGGGAAATGGATTCACTTTCTTTAACCACTATTGTTGTTCCACAGTACAATCAATAAATGTGACATATATACTAACATAGAAGATTAAGCGATAAGCATATTGTGGAGGACAATAGAATATCATAGTGTCTTATATCTTCATAACATGTTCAAATTGTTTTTGTAATCTCTATTGTAATCTTGATAATATAAATTTAAACGAAATACACAATCCTTCATTTTCTTGCTAGTTTGCCCACATTGAATTTCCAAGGTAACTTTTGTGTTCCAATATGTGTCTTTGTTATTGCAAGTTTCTTTTTCATATCACAGTTGTTAAAAAATCTAGTTGGTCATGCCTTGCTCCGAGCACTACCTAACTTATTAATGTCATTTGAAATCAAAATTGAGCCTAATGGGTATGTTATGGGATCAATGTTAATGCAGGAGGCTTTGCTATTATTCAAAGTTATTTCATGGAGTGGTATTGAAGTAACCACAATGGATGCTTATACCTACAAAGTTGTTGTGCATTTTGGTCGTGCGAGTAACCCACGAGCCACCATATGGTATTCACGTGGTCGTGCGAGTAACCCACGAGCTATTTTGTAGAGTAGAGGAGTGGAGGGGCTTACATCATGCTTTGATCATGCTTACTCGTTGTACTGTGGTAGTAAGTCAAAGGCATAATGTCTACGCTCACATGCAACAAATCACTTTAAGCCATATTTGTTTCCATTGAAAAGATGAGAGGACTTTGGAGGCCATGTAATTCATACTATATGCATCTATTCATTTAATTTCAAAGGGAGGATGTCCCACTTTGTCTACAGAAGACAAGCATACATTAAAGGGAGGATGTCCCACTTTGTCTCCAGAATGGATTACATTAGAAAAATATATAAAAAGTAAAATAGATATTGTATGAGATTTGTTCTTATATTTATAATTAAAACTTATAATTAGATGTTTATTTTAATAGTGTAGTAGGTAATATGGACATTTATAATTTCTATCAATATTACATTACATGGGTATATTTTTAAAGGATTTGTGCTATATGCAATGTGGGGAGTTCCAAGTAACTTGAATTAACAAGATGGTTAATAATACAAAAGTAGCTTGAAATAACGAGGTGGTTGATCGGGAAAAATATTGTTGTAGACACCTTTGTTAATCTCCAAGGTAAAATATAAGATAAATCCATGGAGCTTGGTATCATATGATCTTACATTTCTTTGATACCAATATTGCAGAGTGGTTTTGCATGTTGGGGTTGATATTTTTTGTGTGTGACGAGTATAACCCCAACCATAAAGTTTCAAAACTTAGCCACACACAAACCATGACCACTCATACCAACTCATCTCAAGTTGGTTCTTACTACTACTGCTCTCTAAAAAAACACTTGAGTGTTGGACATCACCTTCATGGGTCCATCCCAAAATTCATCAAAATTCTCGACTCTAGAAGTCCACCTAGCCACAACATCTTTTACTCTCTTGACAAAGGTTGTTGTTTTTCCTTCCTACAAGTAAACCAACTATACGAGGACCAACAAAAGAAGTATCTTATGGCATGGGGACAACAACATGAGTAAGGACATTAGTGTTAAAATTAACACCAAATTCCATATGGTCTAGAGAATCTATTGCAACATAATTCTAATGAATGGTCACAACATTCCCAATCCTCATCAATCAAGCTTTCAATGCCTTTTTTAACTTTGGCGGTTCTTAGTAGTTAACCTTAACAAGATTACTAGGGCCCATTATACCAAGGTTTTTCTGTTGACTTCTTGCTAAATGGCCCTCTAGTAATTCAACAGTGAAGAACCCCACAATAGGGGGAAGTCCCTCATGTCTTTGTTTTTTAGTCCTCGATGCAATCAATAAGTATTTATTATGTGGCATACTTCCCCAATCTTTATGTTTTCCTTTGGGTTTGGATAGCATTCTAAAGGTGTTGCAATCTTCTCTTACCACTTCTAGTAATCTAATGACAAACACATGATGGCATGGAACTATTTTTTTGAGAAGGTGACTACCAATGGATTCAAAAGAGGGTTAAAAATGTTGTTTGACTCTAGATCTTCTTCATTTATCTCCCTCACAAGTTTCATATCTAATCATGCCTTCTTGATATGGGTAACTTCACAAACATAGGTCTTTTCTAGAGAATTTGTGCCCCCTTCTTCATTTTCTTTTGCTTCATAAAAAAATGACGCAGATAAGTCTCAACTTGTGCCATTTGAGCTTTTTCCTTTCTTGCAATCTTCTCTCCTTATTGTGCATCTTGTGCCCAAAGCTTTAGTATCCAATAGTAGAACTACTTTTCATTTAGAACAAAGACTAACTATTCCACTGCCTTGTAGATGACTTTTCTACTAGGTAATTTCTCCCTCATATAAATGCAATGTCAATCCACCTCGAGTTGGTACCACTTTCCATACTCATCATTCAATTTGAAGGGAATTCACGACAATATGGTGATCCCATCAACCATCATCCGATACTAGTGATTGAAGCAATTATTAACTACAACTTGTTCTTTTATCTTGTCAATACGACACATTGACTCTTTATAGAAAAACACCCAAAATGGTTACAACATGATTTGGTCAACGGATTCTAGTCTTTGTCCATGTGTCCACAATTTCGATGCTGACATGTCAGTTGTATTAGGCCTAACTTTTAAATAAAGCCAAATTCGTTTCTATTGGAAATCAATATGAGAGAACTTTGGAGGACATGGAATTAAGCTTCATCTTCTATTTTTGAAGTTTGTGTAATTTGTGTATCAAAGATCTAGAACGAGTATTTCAAAAGGATCTAGTGAGATGTACATCAAGTTTGGTTGAAAAAATGATGTCAAAAAAAAGTAGATGGCTAAGAGTAGAGCCCACAAGGTGGTATCCAATTGAGTAGTCCAAGTCTATGTTTTGGATCCTACCATTACATTACTAACTCTAGTTACCATAATTTTGTGTTTTATTTTCTTAAAAAATGGCACAACTTTAAGACATGATTGCAGAATAACATGAATATCAACCTGTGCCTCTAAATTTTTGTGAGTACTAAATACTTTTGACAAAGAATTCAATCCTTGATATTTTGATACATCGTGGAGGGTTGTAATCCCTAATTATTACTTATCATATAGGAATTTCCTTTGATATATAGTTGGTGGTTGAGGTCCCATGGTCCCCATACTAGACTTTTTACGTAATATTTACATAATTTAGATCATATACAATTTCAATGGTTAGGTTTTTAGAAAAATGGTAATGGTTTTGATTATCATAAAGAGGAGGTGTGTGAATTGTCTCTGTTGATATTTATTTTAGGGTAGACATATTAGATGGTTTTGCAAGTTGAAGTTAAATACTAAACAAAACTTTTCATTTTGGTTAAAGTTAAAATGTATTTCCTAATTTGAAAAGTTAAAATGTAAATGTATTTATTAATTTGAATAATATTATAAAATGATTTATGTGTAATAGTTTTTTTTGACAATTTTAAAAACAAAAAATAATCATTTAACTTTATATAATTTAATTTTTTTATTAGTAATATATAAAATATTTTTATAATTATTTTTATTTTTTAAAATTTTGTACGAGAAATAAGAAATTGTTATTTTTATTTCACACAAAAAAAAACCGTTTCACTGTTATTCTATTAGAATCAAGTGACCTTTCAAGTTACAAATAGATCAGAGAAATATGTTGTTCTCTAATAGTCTCCTCAAAATCCTTGATAATTTAACATATACTTTAAACAAGTATTCAAGAAAGTTTATATTGACTTCCGTCAATTTGCTATACATAGTACCATAAACTTAGCTTATCTAAAAGTAAAAGTAAACTTTCCATCTAATGTCGATGTACATTGGTTTCTGACTTAAAATATCAAAAAGTTATCAGCATTTACTACATTCTCTTTAATGATTTCCTCATAAAAAAAACCAACCCAGGGGATTGTCCACCGCTTTTTTGGAGAGTTTATCTGCAACAGTGTTGTATTCCCTGTGTACATGCATGAATTTGATTTCTTCAAATTTCTCCTTTAGACGTATGATTTGTTATTTCCAGCTGGATAACTATATCAGATTCATATTTGAACAGTCGTTAATCCATTCAATGGCCACTTTGGAATCTCCACCAACCATCAATTTACTTATTGACAGCCTACAAGCAAAGTATAAAAGACCCCATAGTCCCAGAATTTCAACTTTCATATTATTACCTTTACCTCCTGCAAAGTAAGCCCTATAACTGTGGTCTGAATTTAATTTTATAAAGATGTCAACTCCACAGTTATCATCAACAACTGCACCATCAAAAAATCCTATTGGATTTTCATCAAAGAAGACTGGATTTAGTATATAATCAAATTTGTCTACTTCTCTTGCCCCTTTGTGTTCCTTAATATCAAGCATAATTTTTGTTGTTATTCTGGAGTCTTATTTTTTCCAGTTCTCAAATAAGATTTTGTTTCTATACTTCCATATTCCCCAAATAACCAAAAAATGAATATGTCCCATCCTTGGATATTGTTTAAACCATTGCAACAAATTTTCTTCCAAAGTGGAATACTTCCGAGCATCTGTAATATTGAGAGAGTTTAAGATTTCTTTCCATATGAATTGTGTGGTATCACAATGAATAAACAGATGAGAAGTTGTTTATTCATCCTTGAGACAGAAACTACAAACTAAAGGTCCAATGTCTCCCTATTTCCTATAATTTGCACCAGTGATGATAAAATCCATCAAGCATAACCACATGAAGCAAGTAATTTTACTTGGGATATTAACTCTCCATATAAACATAAACCACCATCTAGTTATTTCCTTGTGATAATTGCTAGAGATGGATTGATATGCTAAATCAGCAGTTATTGTTCCAATAGCCTTGTTCCGTGACTAGACAATTTTGTCATTTGTATTATTAAGAGTAATTCCATTGCTTTTCAAATTTAAAAGGAAATTATTCCATTCAGTTTCCAAATCTCCTGATAGTCCAAGTTGATTGGCATCTATCCATCTTTGTGTAAGACATGGTACATCTGGTAAAGTCGCTTGTGCTAAGGTATAAATATGTTGATCTTTGAGATGTTGAATTAAGGATATTGAGAGTTTATAAGATGCATTATGTCCTATGAAAGGATCCTTTCCAATAATGACTTGTTTACCACACCCTATTTACCAAGCCAACCATCACTTAATAATATGCAAAGAATCCATAAAACTTTTCCAGATAATAGAGACAATTTGGTACTTACAATCATCTTTACGTAGCCAAGAGGTCAGATCTACTCCTTTCAAATATTTTCTTTTAAGGATCTGACTCCACGGACTATTACCAAATAGTCCTCTCCAACAAGATTTTGCAGCAAATAATGGGCAAACTAGAATATATTCCTTATACCCCATCTATCATTTTCCTTTGGACTGACAATGTTTTTCCATTTGGTTAAGTGAAAGCATGTAGCTTTGTTAGCTCCTCTCCATATGAAACTTGCCATGAGTTGTTGAATCTTGTGTAAAATAGATGTAGGAATCTTCGCTAAATTAAGCTAGTACACAGGGATTCTTTGTAGCACTGATTTTTCTAAGACCATTATGCCTCCTAAAGAGAGCCACCAAAATGTCCAATTGCTAATTATTTTCTCGATCTTATGAATCATCCAGTTCCAATCCACTACCCTGTAGCAGTTTGGTTTTAAATAAAACCCAATATATTTCATGCCTTCCTTGATGTTGATGAACTGTAAGTTGAACGCTAATTGAATCCTTTGTTCTAGACTGGGATCAGTGTACTGTGCAAGAAAAAACGATTTATGACAATTTATATCCATACCAGAAGCGATACAAAAACTAGTTAAGATAGTTTTGAATTCCATCAAGTCTTCAAAATTCCCACTGATCTAAAAAATGAAGAAGACTTGTAATCTTGAAAATATTTGCAAGTAAAGTTTATGTGTTAAAAGCAAATGGATCAACTTTGCAACACATCATTAATAGGATTTACTCATTCAAGATGCATATAAGCAACAGCATAATCAATGAACAGAAAACACATAACACAGCAAATGATAAAGGAGTTCACCCCTCTCTTGGGCTACATCTCCTGGTCCATCTTCCAATGGATCATTTATATTATTTGCTCAAAGTGCTCAAAAATGTGCTTTACAATGCTCAAACTGTCAAATAGACTAATCCAATGGCTTCAGAACATCCAAAAACCCCTAGCTGGGCTTTTTCGACACCTCGTTTGGCCAAAAAGCGAAGAAGATAGGCTTCCTTGAAGTCTCCCCTTTAAGCTTGTTGTCTATGCATCTACAAAATGCACCCTTGTACATTCAACCTAGCACACACGCCATTTAAAGCGTAAAAAACCCGGCACCGAACACAACCGTGCAAACGGTGCGAACTGTAGGACAGTTATGGGCGCGCCAACCCCTAACCGCCAAACTCTCGGGCACATGTGGGTCATAGAACCGGCCGCATAAATAAAAAGGGCTAACCTCTAAAGCCAACAGTTAAGCGCCAAGTGTCGGGCGCATGGACTACCCATTGAAACTGTGCTAACCGTTTGATAAAACAAATGCGCGCCAACTATTACATTGGGGTCATATGATATATATGGTGGGAAATCGAGGGCTCCATTTAAAATACAACTCCCGCGCGTGCCCTCTGTGTGGTATGTGGTCGCATGGTATAACACAAAAGACCACGGGCTAGGGCTAAGCCCCAGCCCGACCCCCGCCCACATATACAATAGTTTGAACTTAAATTAAATGCAAATTGTTATATGGTAAGTAACAATGTGTGGGCGCATTGGCAGGGCGGCTCTTGCCAAGACTTTGGACTATGGGGGAGGTTCACGGTTTGAACCCCATGGAGTCCATAATGTTTTGAACTGACAACCAATACAATGGTGCCATGTGGCAGCCCATGACTGGGCCACGTGGCACCACACCATTTACCAAAATGATGCCACGTGTCACATCATGATTCACCCAAGTCTGCCAATAAGTGAAAGCCACGTCATCATCTGCCACCTGGACGTATGACCCCTGCCACGTCAGCGTACATTCATGCCACGTCAGCATCCGTACAGACTGCACGGTCAGCGTCTTTTTTTTACCTGTTTGATGATTCGAACAGATCGCGATATCTCTCGCTCCCGACGTTTGTTTGAACCTAAACGAGTTGCGTTGCGTTCGCAACGATGAGGCCTACGCTCTCGTTCGATTTGAAGCAATTCTGAGCACTTTGAATTTTTGAGCAAAATTTGATCCCCTGATCACACCTCCCCATTGGGAAGCTTTTGGACCTCCAAAAGACTATTTTCAGTCTATGTGAAGATGAGGGTATA
>SNQJ01S0058438.1:24916-43131 GCA_010110895.2 Picea sitchensis | reverse complement strand
TCTTCTGCAGGAACATGTTCACGACTCTCTTCCTGAGCCATACTTGGTGAATGCCTCCTTGAAACTAGCGTTGATGGTACATGCTTCCTCCTTGAAGGATGAGAACTTGGCTCCACAAGTTGACCTTCTCCTCTTGTGAGTTTCAACCTTGTGAACATCAGAAAACAAAACACTTGCAAATAATCAAGTCTTCAAAAACCTATGCTCTGATACCAACTTGATCTAAAAAATGAAGAAGACTTGTAATCTTGAAAATATTTGCAAGTAAAGTTTATGTGTTAAAAGCAAATGGATCAACTTTGCAACACATCATTAATAGGATTTACTCATTCAATATGCATATAAACAGCAGCATAATCAATAAACAAAAAACACATAACACAACAAATGATAAAGGAGTTCACCCCTCTCTTGCGCTACATCTCCTAGTCCAGCTTCCAATGGATCATTTATATTATTTGCTCAAAGTGCTCAAAAATGTGTTGTACAATGCTCAAACTGTCAAATAGACTGCTCCAATGGCTTCAGAACATCCAAAAACCCCTAGCTGGGCTTTTTCGGCACCTCGTTTGGCCAAAAAACGAAGAAGATAGGCTTCCTTGAAGTCTCCCCTTCAAGCTTGTTGTCTCTGCATCTACAAAATGCACCTTTGTACATTCAACCTAGCACACACGCCATTTAAAGCATAAAAAACCCGACACCGAACGCAACCGTGCAAACGGTGCGAACTGTAGGACAGTTATGGGCGCGTCAGCCCCTAACCGCCAAACTCTCGGGCACATGTGGGTCATAGAACCAACCGCATAAATAAAAAGGGCTAACCTTTAAATCCAACAGTTAAGCGCCAAGTGTCGGGCACATGGACTACTCATTGAAACCGTGTTAACCGTTTGATAAAACAAATGCGCACCAACTATTACATTGGGGTCATATGATATATACGGTGCGCGACCGGGGGCTCCATTTAAAATACAACTCCCGCGCGTGCCCTCCGTGTGGTATGTGGTCGCATGGTATAACACAAAATACCACGGGCTGGGGCTAAGCCCCAGCCTGACCCCCGCCCACATATACAATAGTTTGAACTTAAATTAAATGCAAATTGTTATATGGTAAGTAACAATGTGTGGGCGCATTGGCAGGGCGGCTCTTGCCAAGACTTTGGACTATGGGGGAGGTTCACGGTTCGAACCCCACTGAGTCCATAATTTTTTGAACTGACAACCAATACAACGGTGCCACGTGGCAGCCCATGACTGGGCCACGTGGCACCACACCATTTACCAAAATGATGCCACGTGTCACATCATGATTTGCCCAAGTCTGCCAATAAGTGAAAGCCACATCATCATCTTCCACCTGGATGTATGACCCCTACCACGTCAGTGTACGGTCATGCCACGTCAGCATCCGTACGGACTGTACGGACTGCACAGTCAGCATCCTTTTTTTTACCTGTTTGACGATTCGAACAGATCGCGATATCTCTCGCTCCCGACATCCATTTTAACCCAAACGAGTTGCGTTGGGTTCGCAACAACGAGGTCTACGCTCTCGTTCGATTTGAATTGATTCTGAGCACTTTGAATTTTTGAGCAAAATTTGATCCCCTGATCACCCACTCCCTAAAATTACAACATTTTCTACAAAGAGAAGATGAGATACTATGGTCTCTATAGAAACTTCGAGGCCACTAAAATCCCCTTCTACCACAACCTTCTTCAATAATCTACTTAAACATTCAACAACTAGAAGAAATAACAGAGGGGATAGGAGGCAACCATGTTGTAACACCCCATGTTTTGAACCGCCATTTTAAATAATGTATTGTTAAAATGCTAAGAGGCCAGGGTACCCAAACAATTATTAAAAGGCCAATGTGTCCAAGACATGTAATGTTTTCTATCATTATTAATAATAAATGCATGGTTGGCTGGTAGACGAACAATGACTAGATTTATAGGCGACTATGATTCCACAAGAGAGGGGGCTTGAGGGGCTAAGTGTTTATTCCTATGTTAATTACCCTTTTTACCTAAGGGATGGGATCAATTACATGAGCTTATTTGGGAAGGCCAGGAGGTTCTTTATTCCCCATGAAGTTACTTAAACCTGCCTCTGGTCTGATGGGGGGGTTCGATTGATGGCTTGTTCATTGATTTTCCTATACATTCATTCATTTCCCTCACATACTTTCATGTACTCACTCACCCATTCATTGATCCATCCTCATCCACGTCTTGGCTTGGGAAAGGGAACCGAACTGCTAAATATTAGCCACGGGATAGTTGGTTGTAATGGTCATTAGTGCAATCCAGCCATGACTTGGGGCCTGCATGTCTGAGATGCGTTGGCCTGTGCCCTGTTTGTCTCACAACTGTGAGTCCTAAGAGTTCCAGCATTGAGATTCTAGACCAGCTGTGTTGGAGGCCTTGGAAAAAGGAGAAGGACTACCTGATGGACTGCATGGCAGAGAAGGGTGGAGGTCCATTATCTTGGGTGGTACAGGCTAGGTGGAAGATATTTGGGTACTTGGATTGTTGTGGGTGACGGGAAACCTGTGAGATATTGAGAGCTGAATGGTTGGGAACCCAAGTACACTCTGGAACCGTCCTTGTGGATTCATATCCCTGGCTTGGGGGTGACACTATTGTTGAGATTTGGAGCAACGATGTCTACGGTTGGGTGGAATGTCCTTGGTCTACATCCAGTTGGTGTCGCCTTTTTATAAAGATAAGTGCTCTTTGTTGTGATATTATTATATGTGTATGAATTTATTCCGCTGTGTATTTTAATTATCATTTAACTAAATCTTAGATTATGCATGCTTGTTGGAAATTGTTGTGCATGTCGTTAAATATTTTATCTTATGCGTCCTTATTAGATTAAGAAGGTACCGGTAAGAGTACGAAGTCCAAGGGTGGGCTTCAAGGTAGCATACCTCGACCTGTGGGTGGCTGGGTATGTTATAGTTTGGTATCAAAGCTTCTAGTTGAAACATCGGGCCGATATGGGCCGGGTATGTTGGTCAGAGTCTCGTGGTTACAGATCGAAATCTGACCGTGGAGTTGAAAATCTCAAGAGGAATGGTGTTGCAAAATCTACGCAGGAGTTAGATCACCAGAGACCCGTTGTAAGGGGTTTGAAGGATCGTGATCGTCCCCTTCGAATTCAGGAGAGATCGCCACTATAGGATCAGGAGAGATCCAGAATCATTGGATCCGAGGACAGGTGAACAGGGGTCGTCCGATGAAAAGGAAGCAAGGGTTAAGGTCAACACCGTCAGATCCCATTGGAGAGAGAGATCAACAGACAACCGACATTGAGGGGAACCAAGTTGCACGGGAGATAATTCCCCAAGGCGGTCCCGCAATCTAAACCACGATTTCACCGAGGGGTTAAATGCCAGCATCAAGAGAATTGTGGGGCGAAAAGCGGGTTACTCCAAATTGTCGATGCATGCCCCCGCAAATTGAAAGGCAGTAAGTGATGTGACATGTTAGGGCTCGAACATAGAAACTCTATATAGCCAAAGTAGATCCTGACCATAGATCACCAAGAGGTATGTGTTAGCAAATCAATAACTCTGGAGAAATCAGCTTGAGAGGTTTTCAGTTGAGATTTGAAATTCCCAAAGCTCAGAGAGCTGAAGGCCCGAAGTAAGCCTCAACCATTCGATTCAAGAGGACACGTGGCAGAATCCTGTGTACTTCGAGGAGGTTTGAAGTTTGATATTTTCGAAACCCAAAGACTTGAAAGGATCTCATCCATTGATCTACCGAGAGGCACGCGTCACCAGATCCAGGGCTTCGGATAAAAGCCAGTGGGGCCAGATAAGTTTTGAAGTTTGAGATTTTCGAAGTTCGAAGACCCGAAGTAAGCCTCAATCATCAGATTGAGGACACGTGTGCAGATCCATGGACTCTGGGTGAAGACCCGAAGTGAATCTTTGCCATTCGATCCAGAAGGACACATGGCGACAGATTGGCCAGTTCGGGAATTCGAAGTTCGAAATAATTGGAGGTGTGTCAGTATGGAAACTCCCGAAGTCCCGAAGCCCGAAGAGCCGAAGTGATGGGGCACGATGACGTCACCTAGAGGTGATGTGGATCCTGGAATTCCGGAAGTGATGTGGCTTGCAGACATCACCTAGTATGACATAGACACATGGGATGTGTGCCACATATCAGTAAGTTTTGAGCATATGGAGTATTGAAATGTCAGTTAGAACATGACACGTGTAACCCACCCGATTGGGCCACATGTCCACTTCCAGTATTTCACCACATGACGACAGATCGTGCAGTCCAGAGACTGGGCACTCTAGCGGGGAAGGATGTGACAGGTTGCATTGGGTCGAAAAATCCCGAAGGCCGAGTACATATTGATCGTTGATTCCAGAAGACACACGTCGAAGGATCGTCGACTTCAGGTAAAAGAACTCCAAGAGAATGTGCAGGAGGAGAGTTTGAAACTTCTGAAGCTCAAAGATCCGAAGCGATTCACAGCCGATGATCTGTGGGAGGACACCCGTCGGTAGATCATGAAATCCGGGTAAAAGCATTCCGAGAGGAGGCAAGCGAGGAAAGTTGAGACTCCTGAAGCACGGACTCCCGAAGTGGATCTCGATCGTTGATCGTGAAAGAGGACAAGGACTGTTTATCCAGTCCTAGCTAGAAGTTCCAAAGTCTCGAAGCTCTGGACAAGCACTTTTTCAGCTAAGTGCAGGGTCATGGTCGTGGTCATATGAAAATTGAGAGCTGAGGAAAGGAGGGCTAAGGGCCGAATTGGTGGTCTTTGAGACAGAAAAGTGCTAAGCAAGGATTTAGCCACGGTTTCTAGTCGTGGTCACCTGGGAAGGTGGTTTGAAGGAAGTGCCTACGCAAGATGAAATTATGTGTCAGCCAAGGATAACAGGACACTGTTATTTTTGGAGAATGGGGATATGATCTCCATGAACAAAAAAAAGAAAGAGACATGTAGCATGGTTTGGAAACTTTGTTTATCATTTGCATAATTCTAACAAAATGGTCTCTTGCACATTTTGCAGAATTAAGGGGTTTAAACACATCAACTCAGGATGCATATTGAGGAAATGGAAGAAGGCAAGGGAGCCTTCAGTCATGATAAGGAGGTCGAAGGCTAGAATACCAAAGTTGGTAATGCAGAGACAGAGTCCAATGGACGCAAGGGAAAAGGAGAATAGGAAACGTTAATAGAAACGATAATAAGCCTGAAGATGGAAGTGGAGAGCTACAAATCAGACAATGAGAGACTGATGAGAAAGAAAAGTCAGATAAATGCTCGAGTGTTGCAGAGCTTAAATCAATTGCAGAGACAAACGAAGAAGGGATCAAACTCAAGACAAGAGGAAGAAGGCAAGTTCCATGAAATAAGGGATGACCGTGGAAGAGCTGGTTATTCCAGAAGTGCTAGCAGATCTCATGGACACCACTCACCTCCTTACTCAAAAAGAATTTTTTATGCATCAGATGATCCCGTAAGCAGTCCAGAGGTGTCTCCTGTCAGACACCAAAGAAGGAAACAAGAGGTAGATAGTTTGCAAGGAGAGTTGAGGAAGCTCAAGAAACCTTCCTTTGAGGGTGAAAGAGAAAGGGAAGATGATGTTGAAGCATGGTTGTTTGGGCTCAGAAGATATTTCCAGTTGTATAACTATTAATCAAATCTAGAAGCCAGGATTGCCACCTACCATTTACACGGGAAAGTTGCAATGTGGTGGGACCAACTGAAGCAAGTGGAGCACATTAATGAGAATAGGATCACTTGGAAGAAGTTCAAGAAGTACTTCCAGAAGGAGTACCTCTCAGAGCATTTATATGACAGGAAAATGCAGGAGTTCTTTGAACTCAAGGTGGGAAGCATGACTATGGAAGAGTACGAGAAGAAGTTCTTCGGGTTGTTAAATCATGTTAGGTTCATTGGTGATGAGAAATTGAAAATACAGATATTTCTAAGTGGACTGCCAACCTTTTATAAGGAAAATATCAAGTATGATGAGCCCAAGACCTTGACTAAAGCCATCAGGAAGGCTAAATACTTGTATGAGCAAGGCTAGGGAAGATAATCTCTGCAAAAATTTTGGAAGGACAAGCAAAATGTGAAGTTCGATTAGAGGAGGAAATGATTGAAACCTTCCTTCAATAGGAATGATCCTAATAGAAATCATCAAGATCAGTATGCTAAGGGAGATTTCATGAAGGAAGATTCATTGGGAAAAAGGGGAAGACCACCAATCCAATGTTGGGTATGCAGGGAAGATCACTTGTACAAGGATTGCCCACATAGAAAGGACGGAGTGAAGATTGTGCACAACATCCAAGAAGCTACAACAATCGAAGATATGGGAAGAATCTATGCAGCTTTAAATGATCAACAAGAAGAGTACTAGTCCAATATGATCAAGGTGGAAGGTAAGATCATAAATAAGCCTGTTGCTATTTTGATTGATTCAAGAGAAATTCATTATTACATTGATCCTAAGATAGTGGATAGATTACATTTGGAGAAAAGTAAACTTGGAAAAGCAAGTTTGGTTCAGTTAGCCACTGAAACCAAAAGAAGAATCCATGGCATGGTTAGAATTTGTTCCATAAGTCTTAATGGTGTCAATACTAGTATTGATCTAAATATCATACCATTGGGGTCTTATGATATTCTGATTGGAATGGATTGGTTGGACAAGCATCATGATGTCCTAGATTGTCATAACAAGACATTTACATGTCTTGATGGAAATGGAAAACATAGCACTATGAAAGGAGTTCCAAGACCCATCTCTATAAGGGAGATTTCAACCTTATAACTAAAAATATGTTTTAGGAAAGGATGTCAATTGTATGCATCTCATGTGGAAGAGCCAAATAATACAAAAGGGCCAAGCCTTGAATATTTCTCGATACTACAGAAATTTGAAGATGTATTCCAAGAAATACTCGGATTTCCACCAAGAAGGGAGAAAGATTTCTCAATTGATTTAGTGCCAGGAGTTTCCCCAGTGTCAAAAACACCTTACAGAATGAGCACACTGGAGTTAAAAGAATTGCAAATGAAGTTGGAGGATTTTTTGAAGAAAGGGTGCATACATCCAAGTGTTTCACCTTAGGGAGCACCAGTATTTTTTGTCAAAAAGAAGGATGGAACTTTGAGGCAGTGTATTTACTTCCAACATATGAACAAGTACATTATAAAGAACAAGTATCCTCTACCCTGAATTGATGACCTATTTGATCAGCTAAGAGGAGCAAAGATATTCTCAAAGATTGACCCGAGGGCAGGATACCATTAGGTAAGAATAAAGGAAGAAGGCATTCATAAGACAGCCTTTAGGACCAGGTATGGGCATTATGAATTTGTAGTGGTTCCCTTTGGACTGACCAATGCACCAATTGTCTTCATGTGCTTAATGAATGACATATTCAGAAATTATTTGGATAAGTTTGTCATAGTATTCTTGGGTGACATACTTATCTATTCTAAGTCTGAAGAGGAGCATGAAAATCACTTAAGACTGGTGTTGCAAGTACTGAGAGAACATCAGTTGTATGCCAAGTTGAGTAAGTGTTATTTTTATCAAAAGCAGATCCATTACTTGGGACACATTATTTCAAAGCAAGGCATAGAAGTAGATCCAAAGAAGATCGAAGCAATCAGAGGATAGCCAACACCCAGAAATGTGTCAAACGTCAAATATTTTATGGGATTAGCTGGCTACTACAGAAGGCTCAAAGTAGGGTTTCTAAGATTGCTCATCCCATCAATTCTTTGCAAAATAAGGGAACTAAATTTGAATGGACACTCAAGTGTGAAAATAATTTTAATCTGTTGAAGGAATTACTTACTAGTGCACCTATGTTAAAGATTGTTGACCCAAATGAAAGTTTTTTGTTATGTATAGACGCATGTATGGAAGGACTTGGGGAAGTCCTCACGCAAAATGGACATGTCATTGGATATGAGTCCATAAAGCTTAAGGAACATGAGAGGAACTATGCCATGCATGACTTGGAACTTGTTGCCATTGTTCACACCTTGAGGATGTGGAGGCATTATGTCATGGGGAAGAAATTTGAATTAAGGACAGACCACATTGGCCTGAAGTATCTTTTTGAACAGCCAAACTTGAATGCCAGGAAAACAAGATGGCTGGAATTTTTAAGTGAATATGAATTTGATATCAAGCATAACAAAGGAAAGGAGAATAAATTTGTCGATGCTCTTAGTAGAAGAGTGCATCTCATGCATGCTACTGTTGTCAGTATGCATCATTCAGACTTGAAGAGAATAATTTTAGATGGTCTTGTTACAGATCAGCATTACCTACAGGTAAAGGAAAACTTACAGAAAGGAAATGTACAGCAGAAAATAAAGGAGTATGAGATAAGGTAAGATGGATTACTCATGCATAAAAATAGAATCTATGTTCCTAGCTTCAGAGAACTGAGGAATTTGGTACTGAAGGAAATGCATGATATTCCTTATGTTGGACGTCCCGGTTACCAGAAAACAATTACAGCAATAAGAAGCCAGTTCGTTTGGCCGAGAATGAAGAAGGATGTTCTTGATTACATCGCTCGATGTATGGAATGTCAGAAGGTGAAGATTGAGCATAAGCACCCAGTGGGTTTGCTGCAGCCATTGCCAATCCCAGAGAAGAAATGGGAAGTGATCACCATGGATTTCATCACAGGATTACCCAGAACGAATAAGAAACATGATTCAATCAAGGTGGTGGTTGACAAATTAACAAAGGATTCTCATTTTGTGCCTGTGAAGACAATGCATACAACGGCTAATATTGTAGAAATTTTCATGAAGGAAATTGCTAGGTTGCATGGGATACCTAGGACAATCATCTCGGACAAAGATACGAAGTTTACCTCCAATTTATGGACGGGATTGTTTAAAGGATTTGGCACAAATCTAAACTTTAGAACAACATATCATCCCTAGACAGATGGGAAAACAGAGAAAGTCAATCGAATAATTGAAGATATGCTGAGAATGTATGTGATGGATAAGCCATCTAAGCGGGAAGATTACTTACACTTGGTTGAGTTTTCATATAATAATGGGTATCAAGCTTCATTAAGAAGGAACCCATTTGAAGCCTTGTATGGTAGGAAATGTGATACTCCAGTAAGTTGGGACAACCCAGCATATAGAGTGGTACTTGGGCCGGAGTTGCTCAAGAACATGGAAGACCAGGTGGTTAAGATCAAACATAATTAAAAGGCAGCTCATGATAGACAAAAAGTTTATGCAGACAAGAATAGGACATCTAGAGAATTTAAAGTAGGGGAACATGTACTTTTGAAAGTGAAGCCCAAGAAAATCTCTTTGAAATTAGGTAGTTGTACAAAGCTGGCAGCCAGATTATGTGGTCCATTTGAAATATTGGACAGAATAAGGCTAGTTGCATACATGCTTGCATTGTCTGCTTCCATGAATGTGCATAATGTATTTCATGTATATTTACTAAAAAATATGTACATGACCCTAACCATGTTATTGATTGTCATCTGATTCAGGTAGAGACAGAGGGAGATTTTCAAGTTCAGCCTGTGCGGGAATTGGACAGAAAAATCAAAATGCTCCGGAATCAAGTTATAGAGTTGGTAAAAGTTCAGTGTAACTACTACGGTCCTGAAGATGCTACCTGGAAGCATGAAAATTCCATGTGGATAGAGTACCCGCAAATTTTTGAATAAATTTGAGATTTTGATCTCTATTTTGTATATGCACTGAGGATAGTGCCAAAATAAGGGCGAGGGGATGTAACACCCTAGGTTTTGAACCCCCATTTTAAATAATGTATTTTTACAATGTTGAGAGGCTAGGTGATCCAAATGGATATCGGTGGCCACCCACCTTTTCCAACTAGCTCAAAACAGTTTTCTGACAATTTTGGCAATTTACTATTTTTAGCAATTTTAACTTCCGTGGCCATTTTGAGGGACTAAATGAAGGTTTTTTGGGATCAATTTCCTCAATTATAACTAAATGAATAATTGATCCCCCAAAATGAATCTCCTCAACTATACCTTTCCAACGAGCTATCACACGCCTAAAACGAAGATCGTATGCAAAAGTTACGACCCCGGGAAGTTGATGTACTAACTTACCCAAACGGAGCCCACATGACTTTTGGCACTTCATCTCCTACGGTTAGGTTTTTGGATGTCTAGGGTTTTGGGCATTATTGTTTATTGTAAAAAGGCCTTCAGAGCATAATTGTAATCTTCTTCTTGTGAATGCGCGCAGTCGTCACATCTCTTCTCAGAGATAAGCCGCCACCATTCCAGCAAGCTTGTTTCCGTCGCATTTTACAGTTTCAGCTTATTTCGTTATTGAATAGAAAACCAGTTTTATTGTATCTCTGTTATTTTGTGTTAATAACCTGTTAATAATCTGTATTCATTTCGTTATGCTCATAAAGTCTGGATCAGTGGTATCAAAGCGGTCTGCTCCTTGTCGTCTTAATGCATGTCCCCAACGAGGTCGGAGTACAAAGAGTTGGGTCTTGAGATTGTTTCTCTTGAGGACAAAAGCTCTCGCACGCCCAAGAAAACTATCATGGCAGGAGAAAATAAAGATGATGGTACAGGAGATCCTTTCAAACTGTTGATTGAGGAAGCCCTCACGCAACAGTGGAACGAGATGATGGATAGTTTTGCACAAATCCTTCGGCGGCTACCAATAGGCGACACATATTCTTCGAACGGAGGCGTTGCCCCATTCGAGGTACAAATAAACTTCGATATTCCTATATTTGAAGGTCAGATAGACGCAGATGTTGTAGACAAGTGGTTGAATCTACTAGAAGGGTATTTTTCTGTCCATAACTTTTCGAATAGAGAAAAGATTAATTTTGCGCTCCTCAAAGTCGTTCCCCATGTCAAATATTGGTGGGAAACTTTCTGTGAGCAAAAGGAAACATAGGAAACCTCATTATTTTTAGACACGGCCACCTAGGAATTCTTCAGGGATGCTATTAAGGAACAATACTACCCTGTCGAAAGTTATGACAACCTGTATACCAAATGGACCACACTGCGGCAAGAAAGAGATCAAGCAGTACCAGATTTCACAAATATCTTCCATATCTTGCGCACCAAGATGGGTATCAAACATTCGGAGCGACATATGGTTCTCAAGTATCGCAGTGCTCTGCATAGATATATCCAAACCAAAATGGAATTTCTGGACATCTCATCCTTGGGAGCAGCCTACCGATATGTCGTCAAAATCGAACAGAAGCTCAAACAAAAGATGTGGCAATTTGGGCTTGGGAACCCCTCACAACAAAAGCCAGGAAAGGGCGACCCCATCCCACAGAACAAAGGACAGAGCAAATATGGACAGTATCGGGACAACTAGTCCAAGCCACATGCAAAGAAGGACACTGGAAAGACAAAGAAAGATACTGGGAAGTGGTGCGACTTCCATAAGAGTCCTTGGCATAACACTGCTGACTGTCGCTGAAAGCAGTCGTTGGTGGTCGAAGTGAAAGCCTCTAAATCAGATGTGGATTATGACTCTGATCCAGAACCAGAAAGGGGAAGACGGATCATTGACGCGGAACCCAGTGCCACCGTTGCTACCACCAAGCTCCAGCCTAGTGAACCAAATGAGCCAGAAGAAGGAGAGTGCCTCTTCCATTCACATATGTGGGTAAAAGGCACCCCACTACACTTCATCATTGATAGAGGTAGCCATAAGAACCTCATCTCAGCAGAGGTCGTCAAGCGGCTCGCCCTGCCAACAACACCACACCCACAACCCTACACCATTGGATGGCTCCTCCAAGGAAGCGATCTCCGCGTTAGCCAACAGTGTCGACTATTGTACGACATCAAGCCCTTCAAAGACAAGGTATTATGTGATGTTGCTCCTCTCGAAGTTTGTGATGTTATTTTGGGCCAACCTTATTTATGGAAACGTCATGTTCTATATGAGTCTAGGCCTCATAGTGTTATTATTACTTTGAACATGAAATTGTACAGGATACCTCAGGCAGTCCCACCTAGTGTTATTTCCTTGATCTCTGCTAAGCAATGTAGGAAGGTCATCTCTCGGATGGGGAAGTTTGTCTTCTTCATGATTCGCTCTCATAATAAGCGAAACATCACAACCATAGCCAGGGTCTCTGCGGCCGACTTCTCCACACAGCAGAAGCAAGTAGATAAGGTCGTGGAAGAATACTCAGATATCTTATCCTCACCTACAGGGGTACCTATGTACTTCCAGTTCAAGCACCCCATCGATTTGACCCCCGGTGCACCACTACCCAATGGGCCAGTCTATAACCGCTCTTTGTCAAAGAATGAGGAGATCAAGCGACAAATCCAAGAACTACTCCATAAGGGGCACATCCATCCCATCTCATCACCTTGCGGGAGCCCAATCATGCTGGTACAGAAGAAATATGGAACTTGGAGACTCTGTATTGATTATCGGGCTCTGAATAAAATCACAGTCAGAAACCGGTACCCGATTCCCCGAATTGACAACCTCCTTGATCAACTCGCGGGGGCCAAATACTTCAGTAAGATTGATCTAAAGTCTGGATACCACCAGGTCCCGATAGAACAGACAGATGTATGGAAGACCACCTTCAAGTCAAAGGAAGGCCTTTTTGAACGGTTGGTCATGCCTTTTGGTTTGACAAATTCTCCAGCCACTTTCATGAGGATGATGGACGATATCCTGCGACCATTCACCAATAATGTTTTAGTGGTGTATATGGATGACATTCTGATTTACATCAAGACTTGGGTCGACCACTTGCAGCATATTCAGCAGGTTCTGCACACCCTGCGACAGCACAAGCTACACGCCAACTTGGAAAAATGATCCTTCGGCATGGACAGGGTCCATTACCTGGGATACATCATTGGTCAGCATGGCGTACATGTGGATCTAGCCAAGATCCAAGTAATCTGTGACTGGCCAGCCCCAACAACACTCACTGAGCTTCGGATCTTCTTGGGCCTTCCCAATTTCTACCGCAGGTTCGTGTTGGGATTCTCCCATATTGCATGGGCCCTCAGCCAAATAAACAGGGGTGGTGGTAAGGAGAAATTTGCATGGGTCTAAACCCAACAACAAGTGTCCGATCATTTGAAGCAGCACTTGTGCTCAGCCCTAGTACTTTCACTACCAGACCTGCAACATCCCTTTGAAATCGAGACAGATGCTTCAGACTCTGTTGTGGGCGTCATTCTCACTCAGCACGACCACCCTATGGTCTATCATAGTGAGACATTGTCAGATACTGTCCATAAATACCATACTTACGACAAAGAAATGTACTCCATTGTACAAGCCTGCCGCCAGTGGAGACATTACATTCTTAGAAAGGAGACAGTCATCCACACTGATCATAAGCCACTTCAGTTCATGCAGACACGGGGAAAATTGCAGAATGACCGCCATCAAAAGTGGTCCACATACTTGCAGCAATTCCACCTCAACATCAAGTATAAAACAGGAAGCACCAATCGCGTCGCTGATTGCCTCAGCATACCGCCAGTCACGGCACTCACCATGGTGATAGACTCTTGCTGCCATGAGACATCTGGATGGCCCCAACTCTATGAGACATACCTTGACTTCACCACCACCTACCAAATGTTGGGTGCAAACGTAGTTGTCGATAATTTCAGGATGGGTTGGTGTGTCGTCTGGGCCATATATGTGCTCCATCAAGTGAGCGAGCGAAGATGATCTGGGAATCCCACTACAGCCGGGTGGTTGGACACTTCAACGTCGAAAAGACAGCGGCGATGCTACAGAAACATTTCTACTGGTCGAAACTTCAACAAGAGGTCAGCAAGTATATCAGGTCCTGCACTGCCTGTGCTATTGCCAAACCGACCACTAAGAAACAGGCCCTGTACACCCCTCTTCCTACTCCTAACAGGCCATGGAAATCCATCTTAATGGACTACATGTCAGGCCTCCCATCCACCAAGCAGGGAAATGACTATGTTTTTGTGGTTGTTGATCGCTTTTCTAAGATGGTGATTTTGGTTGCCTGCAAGAAGAGCATCACAACAGAGGCCACTGCCAAGCTCTTCTTTGAATGCGTCTGGGTACATTTTGGAATCCCAGAAACCATTGTCTAAGATCGGGATAGTCAATTTATCAACACATTCTGGTCGAGCCTCTAGTCACTGCTGGACACCAAGCTCACCAAATCCACGACCTTCCACCCCCAGACAGATGGTCAAATCGAGGTTGTAAATCGAATGATTGTGCATATCCTTCGCATGTATAATTCAAAGCACCCTCGCACATGGGATGAGAACCTTCCCTATGTCCAACATAGCTACAACCGAGCCCTGCATAGCTCAACTGGCCACAACCCCTTTCAGGTGGGGTTGGGATTCCAACCATTGGGTCCCATAGATATTGCACTTCCCCTTGCGGTAACCTCGACCGACTCATCTCCTGCTCCAACTAAAGCTGACAAAGCCACCTGGTTCATTGAGCGGATCAAGTACATCCACCAACAGGTTCAAGATATCCTATAGAAGTCCAATGATAAGTACAAACAGCGTCGTGATCAACATCAGGTGCCACATAAGTTTCAGGTGGGCGATAAAGTTTGGTTGCACTTGCAGAAAGAACACCTTATAGGACCCCATCGGAAGCTTCACCCACTCCGTTATGGGCCATACACTATCACCAAGGCCGTGGGGGATAATTCTTTTGAGATCAACATTCCTCCCTTCCTTGGCCTGCACCTAGTGTTCAACGTGGATCTCCCTCGCCCTTATTTCCCACCATTATTGGACACCTCAGAAGTAGCAGAAAAACTGACACCAACAGAGCTCAACCCCGACTGCATACAACAGGCATCCAATGATCAGATTGTGGACACACATATCAAGGGCACTCAACAACAAAGGATCCAGCTTTATTGATTCGTCAAAGCTGGGCAGCTCCTGCACCAAGGCAAGTGCTTCACCCGTGGCCAAATTCAGCAAAAATTTCCTCATATGAATGGGGACCTCAATGCAATGGATACAATTTCTTCCTAAGGATGGACGATTGATCCAAATGGATATCGGTGGCCACCCACCTTTTCCAACTGGCTCAAAACAGTTTTCTGACAATTTTGGCAATTTATTATTTTTAGCAGTTTTAACTTCCGGGGCCATTTTGAGGGCCTAAATGAAGGTTTTTCGTTATCGATTTCCTCAATAATAAACAAAGGCATGATTGAGCCCCCAAAAAAAATCTCCTCGATGACACCTTTCCAACGAGCTATCACACGCCTAAAACGGAGATCGTATGCAAAAGTTACGACACTGGGAAGTTGATGTACTAACTTACCCAAACGGGGCCCACATGACTTCTGGCACTTCATCTCCTAGGGTTAGGTTTTTGGATGTCTAGGGTTTTTGTCATTCTTGTTTATTGTAAAAAGACCTTCAAAACCTCATTTTAATTTTCTTCTTGCGAATGCGCACAATCATCACATCTCTTCTCAGAGATAAGCCGCCACCATTTCGGCAAGCTTGTTTCCGCTGCATTTTACAGTTTCAGCTTATTTCGTTATTGAATAGAAAACCAGTTTTACTATATCTCTGTTATTTTGTGTTAAGAACCTGTTAATAATCTGTATTTGTTTCGTTCTGCTCATAAAATACGAATCATTGGTATCAGAGCGGTCTGCTCCTTGTCGTCTTAATGCATGTCCCCAATGAGGTCGGAGTACAAAGAGTTGGGTCTTGAGCTTGTTTCTCTTGAGAACAGAAGCTCTCGCATGCCCAAGTGACCTCTCATGGCAGGAGAAAATAAATATGATGGGATAGGGGATCCTTTCAAACTATTGATTGAGGAAGCCCTCACGCAACAGAGGAACGAGATGATGGATAGTTTCGCGCAAATCCTTGAGCGGCTACCAACAGGCAACGCATCTTCTTTAAACGGAGGTGCCGCCCCCTTCAAGGTACAAGTAAACTTCAATATTCCTATATTTGAAGGTCAGATAGACGCAGATGTTGTAGACAAGTGGTTGAATCTACTAGAAGGGTATTTTTCTGTCCATAACTTTTTGAATAGAGAAAAGATTACTTTTGCGCTCCTCAAAGTCATTCCCCATGTCAAAGATTGGCGGGAAAATATCTGTGAGCAAAAGGAAACAGAGGAAACCTCATTATTTTAAGTCACAGCCACTTGGAAATCCTTCAGGGATGCTATTAAGGAAAAATACTACCCTGTCGGAAGTTATGACGACCTGTATACCAAATGGACCACACTGCGGCAAGAAAGAGACCAAGCAGTGCCAGATTTCATAAATATCTTCCATACCTTGCGCACCAAGTTGGGTATCAAAGATTCGGAGAGACATCTGGTGCCCAAGTATCATGATGCTCCGCATAGATACATCCAGACCGAAATGGAATTTCTGGACATCTCATCCTTGGGCGCGGCCTACCGATATGTCGTCAAAATCGAGCAGAAGCTCAAACAAAAGACGCAGCAATTTGGGCCTGGCAACCCCTCACAAAAAAAGCTGGGAAAATGTGGCCCCAACCCATAGAACAAAGGACAGAGAAAATATGGATAGTATCAGGACAACCAATCCAAGCCACAAGCAAAAAAGGACATCGAAAAGACAAAGAAAGATACAGGGAAGTGGTGTGACTTGACTTCCATAAGAGCCCTTGGCATAACACTGTTGATTGTCGCTCAAAGCAGTTGTTGTTGTTCGAAGTGAAAGCCTTTGAATCAGATGTGGATTATGACTCTGAGACGGAACCAGAAAGGGGAAAATGGATCATTGACGTGGAACCCAGTGCCACTGTTGCTACCACCAAGCTCCAGCCTGGTGAACCAGACGAGCCAGAAGAAGGAGCGTGCCTCTTCCATTCACAGATGTGGGTAAAAGGCACCCCGTTGCACTTCATCGTTGATAGCGGTAGCTAGAAGAACCTCATCTTAGCAGAGGTCGAAAGCAGCTCGCCCTGCCAACAACGCCGCACCCAAAACCCTACACCATTGGATGGCTCCGCCAAGGAAGCGATCTCCGCGTCAGGCAACAGTGTCGACTGTCGTACGACATCAAACCCTTCAAAGACGAGGTATTATGTGATGTTGCTCCTCTCGAAGATTGTTATGTTCTTTTGGGCCAACCTTATTTATGGAAATGTCATGTTGTATATGAGTCTAGGCCTCGTAGTGTTATTTTTACTTTGAACAGAAAATTGTACAGGATACCTGAGGCAGTCCCACCTAGTGTTATTTCCTTGATCTCTGCTAAGCAATGTAGGAAGGTCATCTCTCATACGGGAAAGTTTGTCTTCTTCATGATTCGCTCTTAGAATAATCGAAACATCAGAGCCACATCCAGGGTCTTTGCGGACGACCTCTCCACATAGTAGAAGCAAGTAGATAAGGTCATGGAATAATACTCGGATATATTATCCTCACCTACAGGGGCACCTCTGCACTTCCAGTTCAAGCACCCCATCGATATGACCCCCGGCGCACCACTGCCGAATGGGCCAGTCTATCGTCGCTCTTTGTTAGAGAATGAGGATATCAAGCGACAGATCCAAGAACTGCTCCATAAGGGGCACATCCATCCCAGCTCATCACCTTACGGGAGCTCAATCGTGTTGGTACAGAAGAAAGATGGAACTTGGTGACTCTGTATTGAATATCGGGCTTTGAATAAAATCACAGTCATAAACTGGTACCCGATTCCCTGAATCGACGACCTCCTTGATCAACTCGCGGGGGCCAAATACTTCAGTAATATTGATCTGAAGTCTGGCTACCACCAGGTCCCGATAGAATAGACAGATGTATGGAAGACTGCCTTCAAGTCAAAGGAAGGCATTTTTGAATGGTTGTTCATGCCTTTTGGTTTGACAAATGCTCCAGCCACTTTCAAGAGGATGATGGACGATATCTTGTGACCATTCACGAATACTTTTGCAGTGGTGTATCTGGATGACATTCTAATTTACAGCAAGACTTGGGTCGAGCACTTGCAGCATATCCAGCAGGTTTTGCACACCCTATAGCAGCACAAGCTACATGCCAACTTGGAAAAATGCTCCTTCGGCATGGACAGAGTACATTACCTGGGATACATCATTGATCAACATGGCGTACATGTGGATCCAGCCAAGATCCAAGTCATCCATGACTGGCCAGCCCCAACAACACTCACTGAG
>SNQJ01S0058438.1:3968-18907 GCA_010110895.2 Picea sitchensis | reverse complement strand
CTTCGCCACCACCTACCAAATGTTGGGTGCAAACGCAGTTGTCGATAATTTCCATCTTCAGGATGGGTTGTTGTGTCGTCTGGGCCATATCTATGTTCCATCAAGTGAGCGAGTGAAGCTAATCTAGGAATCCCAATACAGTCGGGTAGCAAGACACTTCGGCTTCGAAAAGACAGTGGCGATGCTACAGAAACATTTCTACTGGCCAAAACTTCGACAGGAGGTCAACAAGTATATCAGGTCTTGCACTGCCTGCGCTATTGCCAAACCAACCACTAAGAAACAGGACCTATACAACCCTCTTCCTACTCCTGACAGGCCATGGGAATCCATCGCAATGGACTACATGTAGGGCCTCCCATCCACCAAGTGGGGAAATGACTGTGTTTTGTGGTTTTTGATCGCTTTTCTAAGATGGCGATTATGGTTGCCTATAAGAAGAGCATTGTAGCAAAGACCACTACCAGGCTCTTCTTTGAACGTGTCTGGGTACATTTTGGAATCCCACAAACCGTTGTCTCATATCGGGATAGTTGATTTCTCAGCACATTCTGGTCGAGCCTCTGTTCACTGTTGGACACCAAACTCACCAAATCCGCGGCCTTCCACCCCCAGACAGATGGCCAAACCGAGGTTGTAAATCGAATGATTGTGCATATCCTTCTCATGTATATTTCAAAGCACCCTCGCACATGGGATGAGATCCTTTCCTATGTCCAGCATAGCTACAACCGAGCCTTGCATAGCTCAACTGGCCACAGCCTCTTTCAGGTGGGGTTGGGATTCCAACCATTGGGTCCCATAGATGTTTCACTTCCCCTTGCAGTCACCTCGACCGACTCATCTCTTGATCCAACTGAAGTTGACAAAGCCACCCGGTTCATTGAGTGGATCTAGCACATCCTCCAATAGGTTCAGGATATCCTACAAAAGTCCAATGACAAGTACAAACAACGCCATGATCACCATCGGGTGCCACATAAGTTTCAGGTGGGCGACAAAGTTTGGTTGCACTTGCAGAAAGACCGCCTTACAGGACCCCATCGGAAGCTTCGCACACTTCATTATGGGTCGTACACTATCACCAAGATCGTGGGGGATAATGATTTTGAGCTCAACATTCCTCCCTTCCTTTTCCTGCACCCAATGTTCAACGTGGATCTCCTTCGCCCTTATTTCCCACCATTATTGGACACCTTAGAAGTAGCAGAACAACTGACACCAACAGAGCTCAACCCCGACTGCATACAACAGGCATCCAATGATCATATTGTGGACACAGAGATCAAGGGCACTCGACAATAAAGGATCCAACTTTATTGAGTCGTCAAAGCAGGGCAGCTCCTGCACCAAGTCAAGTGGCTCACCCAGGGCCAAATTCAGAAGAAATTTCTTCATCTTATGGGGGACCTCAACACAATGGATACCATTGATTCCTAAGGAGGGAGGATTGATCCATATGGATATCAGTGGCCACCCACCTTTTCCAACTGGCTCAAAACATTTTTCTGACAATTTTGGCAATTTACTAGTTTTAGCAGTTTTAACTTCCGGGGCCATTTTGAGGGCCTAAATGAAGGTTTTTCGGGATCGAGTTCCTCAATGATATTCAAAGTCATGATTGAGCCCCCAAAATGAATCTCCTCAATGATACCTTTCCAATGGCCTATCACACGCCTAAAACGGAGATCGTATGCAAAAGTTACAACCCCGGGAAGTTGGTGTACTAACATACCCAAACGGGGCCCACATGACTTTTGGTGCTTCATCTCCTAGGGTTAGGTTTTTGGATGTCTAGGGTTTTTTGCATTCTTGTTTATTGTAAAAAGGCCTTTAGAGCCTCATTGTAATCTTCTTGCGAATGCGTGCAACCGTCACATCTCTTCTCAGAGATAAGCCGCCACCATTCCAGGAAGCTTGTTTCCGCTGCATTTTACAGTTTCAACTTATTTTGTTATTGAATAGAAAACTAGTTTTACTGTATCTCTGTTAAGCACCTGTTAATAATATGTATTCATTCCGTTCTGCTCATAAAATCCGGATCACCAGGGTTCCCAAACAATTATTAAAAGGCCAATGTGCCCAAGACATGTAATGTTTTCTATCATTATTAATAATAAATACATGGTTGGTTGCTAGACGGACAAGGAATAGAGTTATAGGGGTCTATGATTCCATAAGAGAGGAGGCTTGAGGGGATAAGTTTTTATTCCTATGTTAATTACCCTTTTTTCCTAAGGGAGGGGATTGGTTAAGTGAGCTTATTGGGGAAGTCCAGGAGGTTCTTGATTCCCCACGAAGTTACTTAAACATGCCTCTGGTGTGATGGGGGGGTTTGACTGATGGCTTGTTCGTTGATTTTCTTGTACGTTCATTCATTTCCCTCACGCACTTTCATGTACTCACTCACTCATTCATTGATCAATCCTCATCCGCGTCTTGGCTTGGGAAAGGGAACCGAACTTCTGAAGATTAGCCACCGGATAGTTGGCTGCAATGGTCGCTGGTGCAATCCAACCATGAGTTGGGCCATGCATGTCTGAGATGCGTCTGCATGTGCCCTGTTTTTCTCACAACTGTGAGTCCTGAGAGTTCCAGCATTGAGATTCTGGACCAGCTATGTTGGAGGCCCTGGAAAAAGGAGAAGGACTACCCGAGGGACTGCATGGCAGAGAAGGGTGGAGGTCCATTCTCTTGGGTGGTAGGCTAGGCGGAAGAGAGCTAGGTACTTGGATTGTTGTGGGTGTTGGGAAACTTGTGAGAGCTTGAGAGTTGATTGGTTGGGAACCCAAGTACACTTTGGAACCGTCCTTGTGGATTCATAGCCCTAGCTCAGGGGTGAGACTACTGTTGATATTTGGAGCAGGGGTGTATATGGTTGGGTGGAACATCCTTGGTCTACAACCAGTTGGTGTCGCCTTTTTATAAAGATAAGTGCTCTTTGTTGTGATATTATTATATGTGTATAAATGTATTCTGCTATGTATTTTAATTATCGTTTAACTAAATCTTAGATTATGCATGCTTGTTGGATATTGTTGTGCATGTCATTAAATATTTTATCGTATGCATCCTTATTAGATTAAGAAAGTATCGGTAACAGTACGAAGTCCAAGGGTGGGCTTGAAGGTAGCATACCCCGGCATGTGGGTGGTTGGGTATGTTACACTTGTCAAAGCCCTCGATAACTTTTGAAAAAATCAGTCGGAGAGCCATTAATTAAAACTACCATATTAATTGAGGTAATACAAGCCATAATCCATTGGGTAACCTCCCATTTTAACCCGATCTAAGTTAATAACATTCTTAGAAATTGCCAGCTCACCTTATCATATGCTTTCTTCAAATCCAACTTAAGAATAATGGTGCTTAACTTCTTAGACTTAGCAGTGTGTAAACATTCTTGTGCTATTCCAACAGCATCAAAGATTAAACGATCCTTTAGGAAACCAAACTGCTCAAAGGAGATACATGTTGCCAATTTTTATTTCATCCTTGTGGCAATAATTTTAGAAATGACTTAATTGGCCTGAAATCATGAAAGGTTTCTGGGTTGTTTACCTTGGGAATATGAGCGAAGAAGGTAGCATTTAGTGCACCCGGTATAATTCCAATACATCTGGATTCTTGACGGCCTTGTGAAGATCCTCCCCCATAATCTCAAAGAAATTTTGAAAGAGTTCCTATGTCCAGCCATCAGGGCCTGGGCTTTTATCCTTTGGCATAGAGCAAACAATTTCTTTAACTTCTTCTAACGTGACTGTTTTGTCGATCTCGTCACTTTCTGTATCATCAAAAAAATTTGGCATATGTTCAAGTACCTTGATCTGGCTACAGGTATCCTCTGCCACAATCACGTTGTACTAATCTTTAAAATGTTTCAATGTGATCTTCTTAATCTCATAATCGGTTTATTAACGGACACCAACATCATCTTCTATATCCGATATAGTATTTTGTGATCTTCTCTATGTGGCATACTTATGAAAAAATTTAGTTTTCTTATCACCATTGTTAAGCCAGATAGCCCAACTTCTTAGCCTCCATGTATATTCTTCAATAGAAAGTATCAATTCCTTCCTTTGTTTCAGTGCCTTTAGGATATCCAAATATTCCTAAACAAAAACCTGTGACGGGCACTTTTCCAAAATCTCTGCCATCTTTACTTCAATGTGGTGTAGTTCTGATTGTAATTGTGCTTTCTTGTCCCTCTGCCAGAGTACCACTGATTTCTTTAAATTCTTCATTTTTGTACACAATAGTTGAATAGAGGAAGGTTCTGACCAATGTTCCATATAAAGACACATATGGTTTATAAGGGAGGTAAAAGTTGAATCCTTGATCCAAGAAGTATTGAATTTAAAGGGTGGAGGAGATCTATGGGAGTAAGAATCAAATTGTAAGCATATCAGATTATGGTCTGAAATGGTAGAATTGATAACCCATGATACGATCTTACTATTGTTTCCAATAAGAGAATCAACAATAAGAAAACGATCCAGTCTTTTAGAAATACCAGTAGAACCTGCTCTCCCATTCCTCCAAGTAGGAGCTAATTTAGTCAGTTGAATATCCACTAAATCGGAAGATTGTATGAGGCTTGTGAAGAAGTCTACAAGAGGGTCACTTCTGGCCAAATTTCCCCACACCTCCCTCGTAGAAAGGGTGAAATTGAGGTCACCACCCACAATAATACTTTCTTCTCTAAATAATCCAGATTGAATAATAGGTTGCCAAAAACGTTCCCTATCTTTATAGGGAGTGTAACAATTGAGCAATTTCACTTTATCCGTGGACTGTTTGAACCTTCCTTCTAGATAAATACCTGCAGAGGTACCAAAAGCATAAAGCTCAGCATATGTTGGGTTCCATCCACTCAGCAAGCTGCCCAATCGTCCACAACGATCCAGAGCCACAACATTCCACGAAGGAAAACATTGGAGGAAAAGATGTTTCACTTTGTCACCATTCACTAAAGTTTCTTGAAGAAAAACGATGTCAGGGTTAATCTATTTCAAAAGTGCTTTGAGGGATGCAATTTTTAAGGGTCCCTAAAACCCTCGGATGTTGAAGGATAAGATAATCATAAGGAAACCAGGGAGGTTGGTTGGTTTTCTCTAAGGGCCGAAAAGTATATCCTATCAGAAATAGGTTCCAGGGAAACGGGGAGAACCGCAGTCTGTGATCTGTCATGTTCTAGAATAATAGGGGCCAACTCACCAAAAGGTGCTAAACCACCCTCAGTAGCTCCAAGGGGAACTTTTGGAATGCAGGATCTGATCTTTTTACGGATGGTAACAATGGATCGATATGAAGAAGAAGGAAGTAGAGTAGTTTGGTTAGAAACGGGAAGGGGCTTGGGGGATAAAGACTCTACAGTCTTAGAGTCAAAAGACGAGACAACAAAGGTTATGTTATCGGCATCCAGTCTATGGATAGGATCCGAAATAGAACAAAGACCACTTGTGGATTTCTCCATAACATCTAAAACAATATTAGGAATTGAAATAGGACATCCGCCTATCATCAAACTTCTGTCAATAGAGGAACCCTTCTCTAGACCAAAAAAAAGGGGGAGAAACTTCAAATGGAACATAAACAATGGGGGGATTCGGTTGAGTATCCCCAAGGCTGTCATGGACTAATTCTATGGATCTCAAATCATGACAAACGCCCGATTTATCAAATTTTTTCATTAGGGGGTCCCAAAAATCCCCAAAAATATCTAACACTCACCTTTCATTACATTTTAAATAATTAAGCTCATCCAAGGATAGTTTGTTGAAGAAGGAAGGAAGAAAGAAATACATCTTACCTAAGAAAGAACCACTATTGAAGGGACCCGAACCAGTACCTTCAGCTTGATCAAAATCTAACAAAGTTTGACCAAGGCTTTGTGTGCGCTCCCTGGAAACCGGACATTTAGATTTTAGATGGGTCGTTTGCCAGCAAGAGTGGCAACGGAAGGGTTCCTTCCAAAAGTCCACAGCTTGAAAGAGATGTGAATCCTCGATGGTGATGTCGATAATATCTGGCAAACCTTTGTCCAGGTCTAATTCAACCAGCATCCAAGCAAGCCTTTTGTTATTCCAGCGGAGCGATTGCTCGTCAAAGAAGATGAATTTTCCAACAGAATTTGCAACTGCCTCAAAGATCCTGATGGACCAGAATTCGATTGGAAAATCGGGCAGTAGCATCCAAAAATACCTTTTCGTGAAATTTTCCAGCAGTGGGTTGAAACCCGGGTACTATCTTTTTAACATTAGAACACCTCTACCAATGATCCACGGAGAACCCAAAATTCTCAGTAGATCACATTCAGAAAGAAAATGGAAAACCAACCAATGGTTCGACAGTAAACTAAACCTATAACAATAACCTAAAAGAGGTTTCCAACATCTTAAAATCCATTTAGACAGTTGAATCTTGTTCATCCTGGAATAATAAAACTTACCCACAAGTGCTTTCTCCGAAAGGCTAATCACCCTATGCAATGTCACGGTCGAGGACACAACTTGGTTTACCCTCGCGCACCTTCCAAGACTTTTGTTTGTGGTTTAACCGAGCCGAGATACCTATAGCTCTGTTGTGTCCAACACCATTACCACGAAGATGTGAGTTTTGTGTAGCAGATTTCGATAGAGGGACTTCAAAACATGGTGAGGGGTCGGGAATAGAAGGAACTAAAGGGCAGCCTTCTCAAGAGGATCCTCTTTGGTGACGGTTTGCATCAGGGCTCGTGTTAGGCACGTGAAGAGAGCCAGGTGGGCATTTTCTACTTGTATCAGGGGGCACTTATCAAACTTTTGTAGTGGACTTTACTGCAGAAGTAAAGTCTTCGCCATCACCCGAAGAGACCTGTCGGGAAGGAGAGGAGGACTTAACTACGAGCAAGGGAACAGACACTGGAGTATCCGCCACTTGTTGCTGATAATCGTACAGTAGTCTATAGGTCTCGTCCGCTAAAAAAATACCATTGTTTTCCCACAATTCATCCTCGTCAGCCCAGGAGAGATCGACATGTGAAGCCATCTAAACCTATAGACTCTCCAGGCTAGCTAGTACTACTACAGAACCAAAAATAACTAGTTGTACTGGGAAACCCTCTAATCTAAGTCTCGTTAGACCGCTAGTCAGTCCATTGCAGAAACCCTAGGAGGTTGTGGAAACCCTAACCTCCTTCGCCTCCATCCCAAATAAGAAATTTTTATATAAGAATATATTTAGTAAATTTAATTAAAAAATATATTTACTAACAACAAAATATGTAAATATCTAACAATTATATCACAATACCTACTTTATAACTATGAAAATTCAAATACAATAATAAAATATGGATAGACACCAAGAATATAAACCTTAAGACATGATTGCACAATGACATGAATATCAACTTATGGCTGTAAATTTTTGTGGGTACTAAATACTTTTGACAAAGAATTCAATCCTTCATATTGTGATACATTGTGGAGGGTTGTGATCCTTAATTATTACTTATCATATTAGAATTTCCTTTGGTACATAGTTGGTGGTTGAGGTCTATGGTCCCTTTAATAAAGCTTTTGTGTAATATCTACACAATTTAGAGCATATACAATTTAATGGTTAGTTCTTAGAAATATGGGGATGATCTTGATTATCATAAAGAGAGATGGATGAATTGTTTTTATGAATATTTATTTTAATCAATTTAAGATTAATAATAGAAATATGAGATGGTTTTGCAAGTTGGAGTTGATATACTAAATAATTTTTTTAATTTTGATTAAAGTTAAAATGTAAATGTATTTTTTATTTTAAATAATATTATAGAATAATTAATATGTAATAATTTTTTAACAGTTATATATATTTCATAAATGTATTTCATAAATATTAAATTAAAAATAATTTTTTAAAAATAAAAATTGTAAATAATAATATATTTCATAAATGTATTAATAAAAATTAAATTAAAAAAAAAATGTATTTACTAACGGAACTAATAAGCTCTTAAATTTAATATCATATTACCTACTTTATAACTATAAAAATTAAAATATAATAAAATACGGATAGAATTATTTATCCAAGGCATTGAGCAACCCACAAAACTTTAGGGCTTCCATATGATATTCACGTTGTTGTGCAATTTTGTTATGATGGGGTCACGGTTCCACGCTTTCCAATTAAGGGCTCCACTTCTTAGGTTTGGTGGGGGGTTCAATCTTTGGAATTTGTATGCACATAAACTCTCACCTACATGGTGACTAGGATTTCAATTGATTTCAATTATGAGTTAATTCAAGCATATCTCAAAGACAGAACCCTTTCTATATCAATTTTATAGTATACAAGTGGAGTACCTTACAACATGAGTTTGTGGTCAATAAGTCAATGGCTCACAATGTCTATCCACATTTCCATAACTAATGGTGACATGTCAAAGAGACATTCATGCCCTTTAAAAGGTTAATATGAGAGGACTTTGGAGGCCATGGAATCCATTAATAGCATATTATATTCATGTATTTGTTGAATTTCAAACATTACATTATGTGGAGAGGTAACAAGTTCCTAAGATGTTTAAGGTACTTTCTATCATACAATAGAGCCAAATCACTAAATTATAATGTTTCAGCTTTAATATTGCAATGATGATGATGTTATACCTTATGTTAGTGTTTCTTGATATTTTAGGATATCATGTGAGAAAATTATCTTCTTCAAGTTCATGTAGTTCATCCAACCTTTCTTTAAGCACAACTTCTTTTGTAATTTGTGCATGTAAGATTATTTTTATATTAGGCAATACATACACTAGTAGCATAATGGATTCCCACACATAGATTAACTTAACTTAAATTGTGTATGCTTAGTCAGAATTTTACAAGAGGTATAATATGCCTATAACACTGTGGGTATCCTTTCATCCCTATTGGCTTTACAAATTTTGTTGATCCCCTCTCCAAAATCTTGTCAAATGCTTTAATAATGACATTTTCCTATGGGTGATAGTAGGTATTATTATGGTGTTAAATCAGGAAATCTTTAGTTAATGTTGCAACAATGCCACTTGCAAAATGCATGCCATAATCACTAATGAACCTCCATATATGACCAAATCTAGTGATGATATGTTAAAAAATGAATCTTGCAAAATTTCTAATAGTGCAGTCTTTGGTTGGCATAGCATCAACCCATTATGTCAAATAAGAAGTCTCACTAATAATGTACCGCACCTAGAATACCTTACAAGTGAAACAATGCTTAAAATCAAATCAATATGTCAAAAATTTCCTCAACCACAATTGGTTGCAATGACATATCATCTCTCACAAAAGGATTTCCAAACCAATGACAAACATCACACTTTTTTTGTATGATGAAGCATCAAAAAATAATGTGTTCAACTCAAGTCCTATTTACATGACTTTCTATGTTGTTTTTTTACCACTATAGTAACCCCCACTAAATCTATTATGTGCCCCCCACAAACTTGTCTCTTGTTCATGGTCCAAATACATCAACAAAGTATGCCATCAATCCATAACTTGTACCACTGACATATTACAATCAACTAATAATTCACCAATTGAACAACAAGCCAACATTGTTTCTTCTTATCATACCCATTGGGTACAAATTTACTACCCATGAATGAAACAACCTCCAAAAAGTGATCAAGGGTCACTTATATATGGCACAAATCGCATCAAATGGCTCATCTTGTACCCCTAACTCTTCCCTAGATTTCAAATCCATGCTTATATCATAGGACCATTTATTCATCAAGTATTGTAGCTCATAATGTTCAATGAAAAACTTGAAATGTCTCCCCAACAAAGAATGCACAGATTTTTGCAGTGCACACAACATAGCTCGACCTTCTCAATTTAGTTTAGCATAAGATCACTTCATGATGGAAAAATAAACAAGATGATCAATCAATCCCTCTCTTGGCTAAGCAAGAACACTCCCCGGTGTCATTTCAGACACGTCAACATGAATCGTCTATAATAACTTGTATGACCAATAATGGACTATATCATTGGAAATTTCTCCATTATTGACAAGCATAAAATGCCAACAATGTTTGTGGCCTCAACCAAAAGACCCTCCTTGCCTAAATGTGGCCAAACAACTCTCCAAAGGGAACACATAAGTTACACTTATTAATGTTCAATGATTATTGTGTTTGCATGCATATTTCATAAATTATTTTAATAAAGAAACATGCTCCTTATATAAGATAAATATAGTCTAGTAATCAATATACACTTTTAGGAAATTGTAGATATAATCTCAGAATGCAACAATAACATTGTGTGAAAACACTGCAACCACATTCTTTAATCCAAAGGACATCAAATAGTATGTGAAAGAGCCATGTTCCATAGAAAATATGGTTTTCTTCTTGCCCCTCTTTTGTGATTCACACTTGTTATAGTGTAAGAATCCATCAATAAAATAGTAAGCTTCATGAACTACAACCTTCTCTAGAATTTGACCATTGGATGACATCAAAAAGAGATCATGCAGACAAGTTTCATTTAGGTTGTGGAAATCTATGCAATCATGAAAAACCACCAGTTCTTATGATATATGATGATGGGACTTATCCACATTGAATCCTCCACTATAAAGATTAATCTTGTGGAAAGAATATTGTTGGTCTATTGCTTCATATACCCTTTGTAATGAGGGTTCATTTGGTAAGGCATCTTCTTTGTGTCTAGCTTCGACTCAATCTTCATTTCACCTAGTTGTCCTTCAACACCCTTCATCTTGGTAAATTTTAGTGGCAACAAGTCGCAGTACTACAACAAATCCACAACCTTTGCTACTATAGCATCATCCCAATACCTTACTATGGTAACCATATTTAGTGCTTTATTAGAATCAATGTTAACCTTTTTCATATTCAATGGCTCATAATAATAGTTCGACTATTAGGAGCTTCAATGTATTTTACATTGTGCCCCCTTCTGTCTCATTAAAACTTAATGGCATAGATCCTCATCGGGTTCTTCCCCATATTCATTCACCTGCAAGAAAAACACATGTTCTATATGCTTCATAGGCAAGTTATTATGCTCATGAGATATGTATGGTTCAACATTCTCAAATAATTGTAGACCATCCTTGAAAAGAAAATTCTTCAACTTTTGTAGCACTCCAATTGTCTACATTGTATCACTAGAGAACTAGAAGGTGGTGTTCAACCTAGAACACAAACAACTCCATTGCTTTGTATTGCTATGAGTTTGCTCATGAATATGCCAAGTCTAATTTGGTAGGACACCATGGGTGTGGGCAAACCTATGAACCCAATCCTACCTAGATTACATGCCTTTGTCCATACTACTTCACAAATTTCTACATGTTGCATTGGATTAGTTTCTCTGGAAATTTAATAGAGGAATCTTCACCACAACCATTTTTGTTGTTTCACTTTTCTTAGAAATTGGTTTCTCTCATAGTTCTTATTCCTTCAAAGGCACAAATTGGCACTGCATTGCAAGAACCATTTCCTCCCTATATTCTAATGTCTATTTATGAGTTTCCCACCATCTATTAGGAGTATCCTTGAGTATTGCATTAAAATATTTGATGTGCTTCATAGGTTCTTCCTTATCATACATGTTTTCAATGAATTTAGCAATATCATGTGTCCCATAAAATTAGGGTTGATCCTATTACCCCCCTAAAAATGTAAGGTCCTTTTTTCATTTTCATGGGATTTATTTTTAGACACGCCCAACACAACAAACAATCCTTGGAGTTCAATGGTGGTTATAGGTTGTGGAGAGAGATCTGGAGGTCGTGTACTTTTATTTCATGGGCACTTTTCATCATCCAAGGAAGAACAAGCATGTAAGAGGAGTGTGGATGGCTTGATGGAGGCACTTCTAGAGGTACATTTTTCCACGAGAATCCAATTGGGCACACTTGACACATTTCAAGCATGCTTATAGGGTTTACATTACCTTTTCTTGCATCATTGATGAAGAGCCTTGTTCCTAGGTTGAAGCCAAGGCTCAAGACCACGTGGATGAAGGGTATGAACAAGAAGATAAGTTATAGGATTAACACCCTTTCACAGCTAGTGTCCAAGGTCGATTTGTGGCAAAGTAGGGGTTAAACATAGTCCAACGACGAAAATTCCCTACATATTGAAGATCTAGAGCATGACATGTGGCAAGAAAATGGATTAATAAGCACCAAGGAGAGCCACCCCCTTAAAGAAAGTGGTTAAGGCATGTTGAAGACAAGAAGGGGTGAGAAATAACCCTAGAGGAGAAGCTTCCACATATTTGGAGGCATGTTTCACATTTTGAAGTATTTTGGGGTAAGGACACATCATTTGAGGCCTACTCTACATGTTTGGAGGCAAGCCCTTTACGTGAGGCTATTATGTGTTACATTTTTGACATGATCAAACCCCCAAAAAATGCACGTTTCTTATGAATATGACAAGTGGCATTATGAACCCATTCTATTCATTGAAAGTGAAAATGGAGCAAATACCCCTCTTTAAAATATCCTAGAGCATGATATGTGGAAAAGAAAGAGGCCAAATGAGGAACATATTTTCTTAGGATGACTCCATTTGGTGATTGAGGAACATGTATGGTTAAACTAGATCTCTTGATGAGGATAATTCCACTCAATGGTTGAAAAGAGTGGTATTTTGTTTCTTGAATCGTGAATTTACCCTTTAAAATAGGGACATCATCTTCAGGAAGTGTTAGAACCCTAAATTGCACCACACATGTTTACCTGGCATCAGGCCAACTCATATCCCTTCTTTGTCAAAACATTTTTGAACATCTCTTTGAAAATCCTCTTGAATAAAGGCCCACGCGCCCTAATCCATTACTGCATGCGTGTACACGCTGGCTGACCCAAAACAACCCCTGTGGACCGACAAAAGCATGAAAAAAGGAAAGTTGTCGACAAAACAAAAAGCTATGGGTGAGTTAACTGAAACTCTCGGCCATGCATGGTCGAGGGTTTGTCCAAATACCTAGCTCCTTCTATCCTATAAAAGAAGGGATAGGGGTCCCATTTGGAGGAGGAAAAATATAGCAAAGAAACTCTGCCCATTTATGTATTCCCATTGTCCCAACCCTTTAGCCTTTCCTTGTGCTAAAGGAGATTCAAAGGATCAGGTTCAAGGAGAGGTGGTCAGTCTCAACTTTTGTAAGTTGACTCATTTTAAGTAATAAAGAGAATGCTTTTCCCGTCCCAATTCATGAACTATTTATAGTTTGATCAGTATATGTTTGGATTTCTAACCCGTTAGTATATAAGTAGTATGCATGCATAGTTGTTGTTTGTCTTGGATGCAGGTCAGCTTTGGAAGGAGGATTGCGAACAAGTAATCAAGCACAATGGAGGATCGACATCAAACGCCGAGAACGAAGTAGGTTGATCTTTCCATGCATTTACTAAGAAAAGGGGATTTAAACCTAGGGATGAAGGTATAAAGTGATTTCTATTCGGTCATATCTGCATGCAAAGTCTGAACTCTATTTGCTAGTCCGTAGGGTGATTTTCCCCAACAACAGAATTGGCGACCGTACTGGGGAAACTCTCTAGGGTTCCTAGAATTTTCTTTAGTTTTTGGGTAGTTTAAAGACTAGTTTTTCTTGCATGTCTTTTCTTTTCGTTTCTGTAAGGTTTGAGCTAGCAGGGAGTCTAGTTTTCCATACCAGCTTTCCCTGACTTTTGCTTGACTATGTTTTTCGGGACCCACAGAGGTACACGCGGCCTGCACAAGGTCTGAACGCGTGTACCCATGCCTTACGCTCTTACAGCCTGCGTGTGAACGCTAGCTGTAGAGGTAGCAGTAGCATGTAGAGTTCAGAGGACTTCAGAGGCATTCATCCTCTTCCTTGTCAGAATCACACATTCTCAGGGGGTTTTATTGAATTATGTCTGAGTCTTGTTTGCTAGCAGTCTTATCTCAGATTGTTTTTTATTTATCATTTTTTCCTTACATTATTTGTTTTTCTGTTAGAAAGAGTATCCAAGCCTTCAAGGGATCCTAGTTATCAATATCAGTGGTCTCTTCCTGGTTTGGTCTGTCTGTTTTCATTTTTTCTGAGAGTTTAGATATACACACGGCGTGTACAAGGTCAGCCCGCGTGTACACACCCTCTGTCTCTGTTCAACGCGCATTCGCACGCGTGTTGTTTGAATAACAGTCGCGTGCTTGTACAAGCTACTTTTTGTTAAGGGTATGGTTGTCATCCTCTCCCTTGATAAGAAGTATTCCTCTCACGGGTTTGAATCTCTGTTTGAACAGTCGGTAGCTTAGGATTAATTTTACTCTTAGCTTACTTGTTCTCATAAAAATAAAAGAATTTTAAAGGTTTTTAGACAAGTGTGAGAGTTATTGTTTTTAGAATTGATAGTGTGTGATTTTCGACCTGATTCTTTGCGATCTGCGATTTAGGCCAGAATTGTTTTTCTTTGTTTTTTGCTTGTTGGTATTTTCCCTTTCTTGCTTTACTAGCATTTAAATAAATAAATAAAAATCTCTTTTCTTTTTTTATTTGGTTGAAGAGTGTGTTTCTGCATCATTAGCCAGGGAAAAGTCTTTTATTTCATAAGTTTTTGCAGTTCACTTAGATCATAAGTAGCTCGTAGTCGAGTGAAATTATTTTGAGTTTGCTGTCCAAAATCTTAGAAAAATTAAAAAATATTTCTTTTGAAAAGTTGTTGAAATTTGCATTCAGTAAAAGTTTTGTTTCCAGCTTTTTCATTCATTTTTGCTTTCATTTTTTACACATCATCAGTTTCACCCTCGTACCCCTTGAAGTAAGACAAATCCATAAAAGTAACGCTAAATTTAAAATCTACTAGACTTTTATGTTTATAGGGTTCACAAACTAGTTCAGGACTAGGGCCTTGGATTAGGTTGGAGAGTAAACTCTTCAAGGCCATTT